>WSLN01000029.1:0-53513 GCA_019677355.1 Ceratobasidium sp. 370
TCAAATTCAGATTAGCTAGTATCTTATCAGTATTTAATCACTTTATCAAATTAATATCAGTATCTTGGACAGCCCTAATTATGACATCATCGGTCGTGCGGTCACGTGCCTGAATCTCGGCTTCAACTGACGACACCGCGCACTAAGCAGGTCGGCCATGGATCCATTTTATTACATGTTCTTTGCTGCGTGGAATTCCTGAGCTATTAATTGCTGCCCGAACACGAGTCCCGAAATCATCCTGCTTTGAGACTTGGTTTGTTCTTGATTGAGCTCCTGCGTTTTAGCCCATGGGAAACTGCGGGACCTACTCGCTCTCCGTTCTGTCCCAGCGTATGAGACTCATGCCATATTTCTCGGCGCACGCTGTATGTGGTGGTACGAAGCGGCCTGACTTTGATTGTTTCCCATGTGGCATAGTGATGCTCTTCAAGTATAAAAAGCGTGTTATAACCCCACTTGGCACATCACCCAAGTAAACCACCACTTAGTCTCTCACGCAACTTCAACATGGCCGACGTCGCTAAACAGATTAATACGTCTCAAGATTTTATGGGTGTGTTTTTATCGATTTGAGCTCTGCGTTTTGTGCTCTTAAGTCACCTTCTCGCAGTTAATTTTATGATGGGAGGAGTGTCGGCCGTCAGTATTTCCCGTCTTTTCTGCCTAGTTGGCAAAATACTGGTTGCCCCTTATTAGGCTATTTCAAAGACGATAACTGCACCCATCGAACGTGTCAAGGTATGGCCATGTTTCAAGCCCATTGCTACGAACTTGTCAGGTTGTTTTCCGGTTACTGGTTCAAAATCAAGACGAAATGATCAAAGACGTCATTGACTGTTTTCAGCGTACTTACACCGGAGAGGGCCTGCGGTCCTTCTGGCGTAGCAACAATGCCAACGTGGTTCGCTACTTTCCAACTCAAGCCTTGAATTTCTCCTTTAGTGAGTAATCGTGTTCCCGCATACACCCCGTTCGGGTTTACCAACACTCTCAAAGAAGATTACTTTAAGGCTACGTTTGGAAGAGGGCTGGTGGAAGTGGGTTGGCGGAAACGAGGCCTCTGGAGCCGCAGCCGGCGCCTCGTCCAGTGTTTTTGTCTACTCACCCAATTTTGCCCGGACCTGCTTAGCCAGCGATGCCAAGTTGAACGTCAAGGGGAGCGAGCGTCAATATAATGGTATCATCGATGTGTACCGCAAGACTGTCCAGTCGGATGGCATCGCCGGGCTATACCGCGGCTTCGTTCCGTCGATCGTTGGAATTATCGTGTACCGTGGTCTTTATTTTGGGCTGTACGACACTCTCAGTAAGCCGATTCTACTATACGTCTGCACACAACTTACCTTGCCGCCAGAGCCCGTTGTCCTTGTTGGCCCGCTTCAAGGCTCTGTCCTCGCATCCTTCCTTCTCGGATGGTGTGTCACAACGGTGCTAGCTCTGCCGCTTACCCACTGGATACAATTCGGCAAATTTAAACCTCACTTGCCCCGCCCGTACCATACTCACATGTTGTTAGTCGCCGGATGATGACGACCTCGGGAACTTCAGTGCATTACATGTCAATATTTTATGCTGGAGCTCAAATTATGGCCAAGGAAGGACCCGAGTCCTTGTTCAAGGGCATGGGTACAAACATCTTTTGCGGTGTCGCCTCAGCCCGAGTCCTAGCCTTATACGACCAGGTCCAAGCGATTGCATTCGGCGAGGTCTATGCGGCTGGTTCTGGCTGAACCGCCCACCTTTTTGGCAACAAGGGCCCAAAGAATCAAGGTGATTTAGTGTCAAGAATTGCGATACATACAGATACGTGATAATACAGATTGGTTCGTGCCAAAGTCCGCACCCGAGCCTACCACCTATGCGCCCTTCGTACCACTCTCCTTCCTTTTATTCTTCCTCGGTTTGCGCAACTTCCGTGCAGTCTTTTCTCTCTGAATCTCCTGGTTCCGCTTAATCGCCTCGTGAAGCTGGCTGATAAGTACCGCTGGATCGATGTTCCTGGGTTGAAGCATGGCGTCGTCCCGGAGGTGCAACAAAATCATGGGCTGGGCGGCTTGGTCTGTGACCGGATTGTCAAACGCACGCTTTCTACGACGGAGATCTATACGAGAATTAAGGTATCCGTTGTCCGGCGACGGGGGAAGGGTCGCGTGCTTCGGGGCTCCAGGCGGGAATACGATACTACGCGGTAGAGTGAGATTGAGTCCGTTGGCAGGTGCAGCGTACCCCGCCCAAGCACCCCCTATTGGCGTGCCATACAGCTTCGAGGTCAACGCCCGGCGCATCTCTCTCAGACCCTCGTGTGAGATTGCTCGATTAAAAGATGTCGCAGATTGGGCAACCCGGGCTATAGGCTCGCCGACGATAGAGCGATTGACATGCAGGAAACTGTGAGGATCAAGAATTCGTTCGTGAAAGAGTTGGGTAGTGTGTTGCATCTGGTTGTTCAGCCAAGTGGGTGCTGGTGTGATGTTCAAAAGAACGAGCGACGCATAAAAGAGTGTCGTAATTAATGCATAGGGTATATGGTGGATAGAGAGGAGTCTCATGGTAGTAGGAGATTTGTACAGAGCATCCGGTGGTCGTTGGGCAGAAGCCAAGAACAAGCCCCTATTCACTACTTTAGGGGTCGTTGCTGACCAAGCCATGCTGTCAAACAGTAAACGTTGATAAATATGAGTATAATAGACATGTACAGAAAGTTACAGCGTCCATGCAGGTTGGTAGTGTACACTCTACATCTTCTAATCAATCAACCATGGCGTCTTCAACAAGTCGTGATGCTAGTCGTTCCTTTTTCCACCTGTCATGTCACAATTAGATGGGTCGTGCTGAGCTAGAAACCGCAAACTGGCTTACTCGACAAAGTCATCCAGCAGTGAGGGCCAGGCAGCCTCTTCTTCGTAACCTTGCAAGTCAAGCTTCACTGACTTGCAAAACTCTAGCACCTGAGTTATAGTGTATATTGAGCTGCAGACATCGAGATCCACTACAAGAACTTACCATGGTCCAAATGTCCTTTGTCACAGCTTTATAGGTTCCCTTTTCCTATAATTAAGGTCAGTGAGTTAGTCGAATGAGAACGAGACTGACATACCGTGATAAAAGCGACGAGCTCATTAGCAATAGGATACTTTGGTGCTAGGATTGCGGACCAGAATGCAGTCGCAGTCTGTGCTTCGTCAACACCGCAGACTTTGTGACGTCTAGCGATAACTCACCTCCATATCGATGTTCCGCGACTGTGGGGGCTTGACTAGAGCAAAGCAGAAGAAATAGAACTTGGAATAAGCAGACTCCGCGTTGTGCTGGTAGGACCGGAGTTGCGTGCGGTCGTATGGATCGGTACCATTTGCGCTACTGCTGAGAGACATCCGAGAAGCTGGTGATGGGGGTATTTAGTTTGCAGTTTGATAGGCTCGGCGTCATAAACACACCCTGCTCGGCAATACTACAGTCAAAGAACAACGAGTTCAAGTCTGAAGCCATCAAGGCCACCTTTTGTGGTGTATCGATCCTGGCACGCAAGTTAGCAAGGCAGTGCTACTCCGGAGGCACGAGAGAACTTGCCTCAGTTTACCAAATCCATCAGTAAACTCGGCGCGAGTAATACTACCAAGCGTCTTTGCGTTTACCGACCAAGCGACAAGCAATGGTAAAGCACCCTCCATAGACATTGAAGCGTCGGCGCATAGCTTCTCCATCCCCTCACCTGCGATACGTTTGTTAATAAATTAACAACCAACGATGCTCTAGAACTCGCCTCCGATCATATTATTGTCGTCTTCTTCGATATAGTTCTCGAACATTGCCTGCACCCCTTGAAGCGTGAACGAGCTTGGATCCAAACCATCGACTGCCACGGGCTTGCTGGAAGGCATAATGTCAATACTGGAATTGAGCAAGAGGCGATTTAGACTCGCAGGTGGCCACTGCCAAGCGTGTCGCGCTATGGTGAGCACGGGGCACAATAATCACAGCGAGGACAACTTACTCGCCGAACCGACCAACGTCTGGCTCACAACTAGTACTGCAACGAGATACTCACGTCTTTTCTTGCTTGGCACCCTTTTTAGCCGCGGTTCTGGTGCTTTTAGCAGGAGCTGCCTCTTTAGCGCCACCTCGACGCGATTTAGTTGTCCGCTCAGCAGTCGCTTCAGCGGCTTTACGCTGGATGAGAGCTTAGCAAGAGACATAAGCATCACTGGTTGTAACTTACTTTTGGAGGCATAATAAGTACTCGAAGACAAACCGAAAGGAATCGTGTCGTGGCTTGCCGCACCGTGATCGTTCGAGAGACGCGCTTCACGGACCCTGAAGTGCACGTCGGATGACTCAGCCTAAGAGTGCGAAATGCCGAAAGCGCCCACGACTCGTAAAAGTCACGACCACGAGCTATCTCGCCTACGGAAAAATGTCCGAAAAAATCAACGCAAATCCAGCTGTATTTGCTCCGTCCAAAACTACCACCCGCAAGGGCTCAAAGACTTCAAAGTATCTATGGAGCGATGAGGGTGAATTCATGGGATCGCTCTCGTTGATTGGGGCCGACTCTCCACCAGTGCCAGAGAGTGCTAATGATATGGACTTGGACGAGGAAGAGGAAGAGGAGCCTATTGATGCAGCTGAGATATTCGGTAAGAGGGTCGCTACCTCACTTTGCTTTGCTTGACACCGTGACAGATTTGTTAAGGTCGATCAACGATCCTGAGCATCCGCTTACCCTTGAGCAACTCAAGGTTGTGTCTGCAGAGCAGATCACAGTATCACCGAACCATATATTAGTCAGGTTTACACCGACCATTCCTCACTGCAGCATGGCTACCCTAATAGGTGCGTTTTTATCGAAAGTTTTATGTTTGCCTCTTACTAATGTGGTTCAAAGGATTGTCGATGCGAGTTCGCCTACTACGTAGCCTGCCGAACAGGTACAAGGTCGATATTATGATTCAGGAAGGGACCCACCAGAGCGAAAATGCAGGTGAGTTGTCTACTTTTTGTAATTTTTGTCCAGGGCACTGAATGGATGGGGAAGTGAACAAACAACTCAACGACAAGGAGCGTGTGGCTGCAGCGCTAGAAAATTCCCACCTCTTGGGCGTTGTAGAGCAATGTCTGTCGACTGCGCACCAGCGTGGTTCCTACGCCTGAGCCACCTATCTCGACCTCCACCACGATCCGCTTGCCCCCATCCCTGCCATTATAGTTCATGTTTGTAGCGATAGATTATTGGTTTGACAAGGTGTGCAACCAACGTTAATTCCCGTTATTTGTACAATTCAGACAATTGATATGAAGCCATCATACGTGTGGAAGCCAAACGAGTCAAGAATACGTCCTCTTGAGAGATTCTAAACACTCCCAACAGAATAACACCAATGGCTACCAGGCTGACTTTAGGTGAGCTCCGCCAAGAAAGCCCGAACCTCGAATCTGAGCGCACGATCCCGGCCTTTTTGAGCAGCCTTAGGATCGTACGCCAGACGATAGGCGCGCCATATGTTACATGCATGACGCCCGCTCCGACCAGGACCGAGTACATAATCCAACTACGTACTGGCCAGTTCTTGAGTCCAAAATTCACGAATGAAAAGTCAAGCTCGCTGGGTGAGATGGAGGATACAGGTGGAGAGGGAGTGGAAGGGAGAATGCGATGGGTCGCGATGTGAGGGGACAAGAGAAGCAAAAGTGGGTAACCCGTCATTTGAAGGGCGTTGGCGGATGATATTATCCGGGTGTCTTTCGCGCTCTTCTCTTTGATGTCTCCGACCCTCGCTCTTTGGATTGTGCGAACAACCTTTGCGAGTCGCTTGGCCAGAGACGCAGCGACATGAAGGGTGATGGGGGCGAACACCAATAATTGCTCTTGAGGAACTCCGTGATAGTATTCGCGGCCCAGTAACTAAATCGGTGTCCGCTTAGTATCGGTACCATAATAGCCGGCTAGGCCCACCATGACTTGACTGGCGGCGTTCATCCCCCCGAGGCTCGCCATTGCGGGGGCGGTCAGATGTATCAGCATGAATGTCGTGATAAAGGGTGTTGGAAGGTGCTGAGCATACGTAAGGCCGCTCATGACAGAAAAATATGACCGAGGCGGAGTGTTTTTCCGCTCCATCGCTGGTATGGATAGGGGTCAGGTGCAAGTTTAGATGTATGCGCGTGGTTGGTGACGAGGTCGGCGCGTCATAATCACGTGGGCCGGCGCTGGACACCGCGGCTCGAAATGCAGCATTAATCAAGAAATATTGTCGACGAAACATTTAGTCGGGGCGACCCATCTTTACGAGCAGACCAATGGCGTGTTGATTACGCCAGTGGAGGTGATGTATGACGGTGCCAGGGCTCGCCTCAGTGAGCCCGAAGTCGAGAGCACCAAACGACCGCGGGGATCAGGCCGCCTTGTTTCCCACGATCGTCAATCCGGCCCTCCTGGTCTGCTCCAGCATTATAAAGCTCACTCGGCACCCACCCTGGCGTCCTCAACTCTCCGCGTCCAAGCAGGCCGTTCAGTGCCCCAAATTTTGCAAGCGAAAACAGCAAGCTTTCGTCTCACAAACGTGAGTGTGTTATACTCCTGTGGTAGCAGACTTGAAACAATTTTAGCAGCTCACCAGAACCCTAGCCACCATGCCTCCCGTCGACAGGCCAAAGCAAGACCGCTATGATTACATCGTCATTGGCGGAGGAAGTGGAGGCTCCGGAACGAGTGTAAGCCCGGCCCAAGCTCGCCTTGCTCGGACAACTTATTTTGGATGCAGAGGCGAGCCGCCAAATACGGGAAGAAGGTCGCTTTGATCGAAGCGACTACAAAGCCAGGGGGGACCTGTGTCAACGTCGGTAAGTATCTCAAGGACTCGTTCAACGTTACATCCTGACGATGAGATCCAGGATGTGTACCCAAGAAGGTTTGTATGTCATCCAAGCAGAAGGGTTGACCTGACATTTCGCCCAGATTATGTGGCACGCAGCAGATACTTCGGAGCGACTCCGTGCTGCTACCGAATACGGCTTCGCTTCCGCCGTCAACGCAAGCCCGAACAACAAGCCCGACTTTGACTGGGCAAACTTCAAGCTCAAGCGAGACGCTTACATCAAGAAACTCAACGGGATCTACGACGCCAACTGGGCCAGGGAAGGCATCGAGCACATCCACGGGTTTGCACGCCTTACAGGCCCCAAGAGCGTTGAAGTCACGGGCGCAGACGGGTCGAAAAAGGAAATCGAGGCGGACCAGATTTGTATCGCCACTGGCAGCTACCCCATCGTCCCGCCCGAGGATAAGATCCCTGGTGCCTCATTGGGTGTTACCAGCGACGGGTTCTTTGAGCTCGACCACTTGCCCAAGCGAGTGGCTGTCGTCGGAGCTGGATACATCGCTGTCGAGCTTGCGGGTATTCTGAACACCCTCGGTTCGGAGACCCACCTCGTAATTCGGTACGACAAGTTCCTGCGCACGTTTGACCCGCTCCTCGGAGACACTCTTGCGGACTGGATGACGCAGACTGGGTTGAACATCCACAAGCAGACCCAAATCCAAAAGGTCGAAGGCAAGTCTGGCGGGCCGCTTACGCTTCACCTCAGCACTGGCAAAACTCTCGAGGTCGACACTCTGATCTGGGCCATTGGACGCCGTGCATCTACCGAGGACCTCGGACTTGACAAGGCGGGCGTGAAGATCAATGAAAAGGGTGATATTATCGTAGACGAATATCAGCGGACAAACGTACCGAGCATCACTGCGATCGGTGACGTCCAGGGCAAGGCTCTCCTCACCCCCGTTGCGATCGCCGCTGGCCGTCGTTTGTCAAACCGCTTATTCGGCCCTCCGGAGTTCAAGGACGACAAGCTCAGCTACGAAGACATCCCGACTGTTGTATTCTCGTGAGTGTTTATTTCGTAGATGCCGATGGCGTCATCTAACTTTTCAAAGACACCCCACGATCGGCACCGTAGGCCTCACGGAACCCCAGGCGCGGGAAAAGTATGGGGACAAAGTCAAAATTTGTAAGGAGATTTACACTTTCGTCTCGTTCGCACTAAGGTTTGTTCTTGATAGACAAATCTTCGTTCAAGGCGTTGTACTATTCGATGATCTCCGATGGCCATAAAGAGCCTACCGCCTACAAGCTCGTCTGCGTTGGCCCGGAGGAAAAGGTCGTTGGCGTGCACATTATCGGCATGGGAAGCGACGAAATTATGCAAGGCTTTGGTGTTGCTGTAAAGATGGGAGGTAAGTTGGCATATCGTTTCGGCTTCGATGGCAAATCTAAGTCGTGCCCCAGCCACGAAGAAAGATTTGGATGACACCGTCGCTATCCACCCAACGTGAGTGATGGTGCCCGCCAGAATATAGCTAGGGCTAACGCATACACTCTGTTCAGGTCCGCCGAGGGTAAGCTTCCCTATGCACGTTACGGGATTTATGTTTGCTGGACTAACTGTGGTCACAGAGCTCGTTACGATGACTTAACTATTTGGGCATTATGGTGTATCATAAAGAGTGAAAACTGCAATGAAGTATCTACAACTTATGGCACGCGGGGCAGTTGTATGAAAAGTGGCGCATACATTCACCAGGCGGGAGTTGTTCTGTAAGTACAGAGCTCCAGTCAATGTCCATGAGCGTGTCCGCAACAGTATTATAATCGGTATAAAGTCTGCCCGCAAATATCCACACCTTCAATCCTGTCATGACTCCGGCTACTACTTCGAAATAAGCTTCGCGGACCAGTCACCCCAGTACCCACTGTTAAGAACGTGCATGTAAGTAAAGTGACTATGAATGTGTGCGAGCTTGATGCTTACATGTAAGGCGAGATCTTCTTCACGCTGCGGATCGGGCCAATGCGGATTCTGAAAAAAACCGCGTCAAGCGAAACCACTCGCCAAAAGGTGGGCAAAAGCGGATTTACCTGTAGCTATCGACGGTGCTCTGCTTGTTGGAATTGTACTTCAAGATCGTCTTGCCGGTCTTCGCATCGGTGATGAGGATATGAACGTATCCCCCCGGTCCTCCCTTGACAGTCCAAGAATGCAAGACCGTCTTGCCCGTAAACCCGGACAAGGGAACCGACGCTACAGGCTTGCTATCATTGAACGCATATATCCCAGCCAGGTTGTTCTTGGCATCAAAGTAGACCTTGGTCTGTGGTCCATCGCTGACAGGCTCCTTGGACACAACCTGTACGAGCTGGAACGGTCCGGAAGCGGCAGGGGTTTTAAGGGAAGGGTCGATGTACATTTTGAACGTGTACTTGGTGACGCCTCCGGTGGCTTCGATCGCGCCGGTCGTGATAAAGTTGGATTGGACGGGTGCGCCTGAGCCGCTGTTCAAGGCATCGATGTTCTTCTTGGGGTCGGACGACAGCTTTTGCACGTAACATTTGGTAATACCAGCAGACTTTGGACAACCCCCTTTGGCGAGGTAGCTGACAGACGTCAAGTTCAGGCTGACAATGGCCCAAGACGAGGATTTGCTTACCCAGATGCTCGGTAAAGGAGACCCCAGTCTGGGAGGTTCCCGCCTACGCCTGCAGTACCGTTTGCAAGAACTTGGACGGCTCGTTTGTCGAGAACTGGGAGGTCGGCAGGAGCAGCATATGTCGAAGTGAGCAAAGCGAGCCAAGGCAGAACAGAGAATTTGAAGGCAACCATGTTTGGCAAGGGGCCGATATTAGATGGGAGCTAGAGGGGGATCCAAGGCTGAGACCGAACCACGAACAGCTTGCGCTCTTATACCATAGCGCGCAACATTCGGAACAGCCCACCAAGATCGCTCAACAGCCCGGCCATTTCGGGCGTTCCTGCCGTCCTATCGTGGCCCTTACAGGACAGGATTTGGGCTAGGTCCTCGGAGAAAGACGTGGATTGCAGTTGGGTGCCGACTCTCGGCGTGGGCAAGCAATTTTAGCAGACGGGAAAACGGTGCTACAGCACAGCAGTGGTGTGAGCACTAGTATCTATCCCGCGCTGGGCCGGTCGTCGTTCGGCTTTGTCATGCGGATCCCTCGGATGACAAACCCAGGTTCGGGTTCCCTAATGCCAGGGGTAGTATATTCCTGGCGGGCGTTCTCCGTGGGTGCTGAGACCACGCGGGTTGGGCGGGGGTCGTTTTACAAGTATACCCGCCAACTACGCTGTTTCGCGCATCAAAAAATCAGCAGTTCAATAAACCTGTATATGCAGTCCAACCCTCGACTAAAAACGAAAGCGTGATATGAAAGATGCGATGCGGAATTCAAACAGAGATGCGGATGACTCCAAGATTACTCTTCAACCGAGTCCAAGTCTTCTGAAAGCAAGCTTGGCCGCTTGGACGGCGACGTCGGTGTGATGCGCGACGGGCTCCCAGTCAACCTGGGGTCTTCTTCCTCGCTATCCTCATCCTCAAACAATCCATGCCCAGGTCGAATGGTCTCCCCTCCAGAACTCTCTCGTCCCATCCTAATACCACCGCCATAGCTTCTACGCCTGTCCGAAACTCTTCGCCGAGGCGGGTCCGGAGTCAAGAGCGCAGCATAATGCGCGCCATTGATCTTGTTCGGGGCCACTGGGGTGTCGTCCTCTTCGTCCTTGGATGTCGCTCGTTTTGCACGCAACGGTGAACCCACAGGCGAGACTGCCTCTGACCTCGGGTCGTCGTGGTACGTCTTGGTACTCCACCTTCGCTCCGCGAACCACCCGTAGTCTACGACATCAAGTATATTCACGCGTACCTCTCGAACCGCCGTCAGACGTGTTCGCCACGCAAGAGCATCTGTCGCTCCCGAGCTCGCCTGGCTCGCCCGGCTGAAACTTCGGCCTTCTGAATCGAGGAGAGGGGAGTCTAGTTTGGACCGTGCACGTTTGACGGGCATGGCTGCGAGGAGGATGGGTTCGCTAGGCAAGATGAGGGGGAGCATATATCGACTGTCCAATAGCTCGCCGAGAGGTTCAGGTATGGTCGGGGGTTGCCAGTCCGACTTGGACCGGTCGCGGTCAAACAGCGAGTCAATCTGCATCTGGGCTTCATCGTAAATTCTGTCCTGTTCGGACTCCGCAGAGGCCCCTTGCTGGTCCGAGTTTATGCTCTCTTCCCATTCCCGGTCTCGCGTGGAGATCTGACATATCGAGGTTGTGAGTCGGGCTAGGAAGAGGAGCTATAAACAGACGCACGTCTTGTCGTATTGCTGCGACACCAAGTTTCACACGCTGACGTTCCCAGTCCTTCTGGACTTGAAGCAGGTACTGAGCGCACTCGTCACCCATCCGTCCTTCGTCCTTTTCGTACTTGTAATCTCTGGCGGCGCGCCGCATTTGAAGTGGATTCAGCGACTTGAATGTTTGGATAGTGGCGACGAGACTAGGAAACTCTTGAATCGAGGAGAGGAGCTGTGTGCAAATATGATTAATTTGGAAACGCTAAAGACAAAAACACACTTGCCTGTAGCCAACGTAGCAGTTCCTTCGCAGGTGCAAAATGCGAAATCACCCCCTTTGGTAGCCCTGCATCCGTGATAGCCCATTCTTCCACCACACTTATGTTCATATTGATCTGCATCGCTCTGCTCCGGCATAAATACTTTTTGCGGGTTAATATCCGGTTGAATACCTCGGACGCTGTCCAACTCAGGACCTGGCTAAATAATTGAACGATGAGCGTAGGGTTTATGCCGTATAGGGTGAGCAATGTATGCGAAGCTCTGAGAAGAGCGGTCACGTCGGCAGGTTTGGGCCCGACAATCACTGGTGGGGTAACATCTAGACCAGGCCCGTTGCCTTCGGCTAGTGTGTTCAGGCTCCCGCTGGACGCGGCCGTGCTGACTTGTTTGCGTGTCAATGTGTTTCGCAGTGAGAATCCCTTCTTGGTCGGCGAGGCATTGAGACCGGGTGAACCTGGGCGAGAACCAGTGTTTGAGGGCGGTGAGATAGGTCCGACGTCTCCATTGGGTTGGGTGAATAAAGCAAATGCGGGCGGCGGGTTCGGCCGTTTTTTGGGCGTGAGTGACTTGAAGAACGACCATTCGCCCTCAAACTCGAGGGACTCGAACTCGGAAGCAAGAGGCGCGTGATCAATGAAGCAGGTGTCGATCATTTCGTCAATGTTTTGTTCGATTCCGCGCACGATATAGACGAATATGGCGTTGATCAGATCTTCGAGGATCATGTCTGCGTCGATCGCAATGCACTTTTCGTCCACCGCGTGGTCGCACCGGACAAAGTGGAGAAGTAGATTGACGTTGAATAGCCAGAACGCGAGGTGAGCCATGTCATATTTGCGGGCCTGGCGAGAGGTTAGCTCGGTAAACAAACCAAGATTGAGAACTTACCCGGATGGTTTCTTCAATTCGTGTAGCCGCGCCCCCAACAAGCTCCTCGAGCCACTCGTCGTTGGTGTGTGCTATAGCAAATCGCACCAGAGCATACAACACATTTGCCGGCATGGTTCGTTGATGCAGGGGGTAGACCACGGGTTTTGCTTGGTCAATGACAGCATAGAATATTCGAGGGAGATTCACGGGGCTATAGACCAAGATATCTTCCATCACAATGGGTGGAGACTGGGAATCTGGTGAGCTCAACCCCCTGATATCATGCGGCGACTCACTAGTATACCGTTGATTATATCCCCAGTAGGATCGTCTTCGTCTTCGTCAAGGTCGTCGAAATTGGCTACACCAGCTGCCTCTTCTTCTTCCTCCTGGTATGCAACCTCCGCGTCGTGTGCGTTAAGATAGATTCTTGGTGTGTGCATCTCGCCTGGTCGTCGGCCCTCCCACCACTGATCGGCCAAGCCAAGTAGCCGCCCAACTTCAGCCCACTCGTTGCGTCGTTGCGTTCGACGGGCCTCTTTGGCTGCCTCTTCGCGCTGTCTTGTTTGCCTGATATGGTTCCTGGCACTGCCCGTCCAGCCCGAAGCTCTCATAACCGCTTCTAACACTAGTGCAACATCCTCGCGCCCAGGGATCACGTCGTAACCAGTAATGATGTCCAATGGGGTTAGCCCTTTGGTCGATTTAGCAAAAGGATCGCATCCGTGAGTCGCAAGATATGAGACCAACGTAGGCGGGGCATGGAGGGTGGCATAATGTAACGGAGTCCATCCAACTATCAATCGGCGTTGGGTTAAAGGCTTCGCCACAGGATAAATAACTACGCACGCAAGTCTCCGCTTTGAATGTCGGCCCCTTGCTGAACCAATAATCGTACACATTCTTCCCGTTCGACATCTCGTTCGAGGTCAGTATCACCTGGCTCCAGAGAAGGGGTGAATCCTTGTATTGCCAAGCTGACGAGCGAGACTCTATCGTCGTCGTGAGTGTCGAGGGATACAAGAGGCCGCACCGCCGGGTCGTGGAGTAAAAATGTGAGGAGACCCTGGTCTCCGAATAAGCAAGCTCGATGAAGCGAATGGGCTACTAGAGCCTTCTTCTCCTCGTCCGTCCGTTGGCTATGAGACGAAAGTTGTACGGCGAGCAGAGCGGGGGTTGGCAGCGAGGGTGTCAGATGCTCGGTATTGACCACAGATCCAGACGCCATAATTCACCGCTTGACAGCCTGGCACCCGCTGCAAAAGGTTTGCTGGCAAGTTCTTTCACACCAAGAAAGGTGGGCTCGGTACTTGAATGGTGCGTTGGCAACAGGTATCTCGGAGTTATGTGACCAGGTCGGGGGACATCCAGAGCTATAGTAACCAGCTTCCCAAGAGATGCCGCCGATTGATATTGGGATCTAATAAAGAACTAGTAAATCAATTAGTGATCTGTTGCAATGAAGAGCTGAGCCCGACGCGTCTGAGCCACGTGATACACCCTGGGCATCAACAGGCATCGTCAGGCAGACCCTCTCCATTCCATCCGCAAAATTTCGATATAAAGTCTAGATGGCCCGGACTACGGTATGCACTTCCCCCTTGGGTATCGCCCCGACTCACGTCTCTCTGAAGCAGCAGCCCAAACGCACAATCGATCAGGCAGAATGGGAGGCCAAACTCAAGGATGCCCAGGTCTCAAAAGAGTGAGCAAAGTTTACCTTGCACCCCCATCACCCTCCACGATGAACCACGTAGTTGGGAATCTCTCCGAATATAATTGAGGATAAAACTACTGTGCTACTAGCACACTGACCCGCCAATGGATGATGCCTCTCGTCGTTATTTATTTATTTTACTTACGAGCCCTTCTCTCGCGTAGTGACCTAAACCGCATCGTCATGGACTACCTCGTCACTGAGGGGTACAAGACTGCCGCGGACGAGTTCTGCAAAGAGGCCAATATGCCTCCTCCTGTTGGACTAAACCGTATCGACAAACGTATCGTCATTCGGGATGCGGTGCAGCGAGGTGACATACAACAGGCCATCCAGCATGTCAATGAGTTCAACCCCGAGGTAAACCCAACTCCCTTGTACTTCTTCTCAGGATTAAAACGTTTCATGCACCACTCTCAGACCTCCGGGTCGGTGATGAGACTCCAAACCAAAACTTCAGTCTTCAATATGATCTCCCCATCCCTTGCTCGTTCGCCCAGTAGATCAGTACTCACGCTTTTCGCTGGTAGATCCTCGACGCAAACCCTGCGCTCTACTTTCACCTTCAACAACAACGCCTAATCGAATACATTCGGGCCGGGCAAACCTCTGAAGCTCTCCAGTTTGCACAATCCGAGCTCGCCCCGCGTGGGTTCGAGAACCCAGAGTTTCTAGGCGAACTCGAGCGCACAATGGCACTGCTCGCATTTGACCAAGTGCCAGACCCGCCAGCTGATATTGCAGAGCTGCTGCTGCCTGCTCAGCGCACGCGTACAGCAAGCGAGCTCAATGCCGCGATTCTCGCAAGCATGGGTCAGGGTGTGGAGCCCAAACTAGTTGGGCTCATGCGATTGCTGGCTTGGGGTGAGAGTTTGCTCGAGGAGAAGGCGAATTTCCCGAGGGTGGATTTGAGTAGTGGGACAGTATCTCATCCGGCATAGTTTCCTTTGACCTTGTGACATTTTGCTTTGAGCTTTGTATAACCGCTTTTGGTTGTAACCTGTAATTCCCATGCGTACAATTGACACTTGATTATCTGGATTCATACTCAACGTTCGAAGACCACCTGTCCCCTCGGTTATCGTATATGGTTGGTCCTGCAAATTTTCTAGCCCAGGTGGTGAATCAGGTGCAAAAGTTAACCTTATTATTTAAGCTCCCGCCGGCACACCCATCGAGCTTCTGACTCGGCCTTGCTTTTCCTCAGTCAACGACAACGATGACAGACCTTCAGGATCACGAGCACGCAGCAGCTCAGTCTGATCCCGAAAAATCAGCCGGGACCGTGGCTGATAGTCACGGGTTCAACTTGCGAGCGCTGGACAACGACTATGATGTCGGGTCTGGCAACGATGGCGATGGTTCCGACAAAGGGGGCGCTCGATCGGAGACGTTTATGAGTAGGCTGAGGACTTGGGGGGTTGAGAGCAGAGGGTGAGCATGATATCACGCAGTGGGAGTACTGATTGCGAGCGACTGGGGGTCTTGTAGGATATATCCTGTCCCGCTAGCACAGAGGACCGACCCACAGTTTAGCAAGTCGTTTTTTGTGTGGTTCGTCCTATCCGTCTTACACCGTCGCGCGCTCTTCTTATCGCTCGACTCTGGACTGGGTGTAGGCTTTCGTGCAATTTGAACGTCTTATCGTACGCACCTCTCCCAAAATCGCTGATAACCACATATGTATGCTGGGTATAGGTTCTCCGAGGGCACGCTTGGGACTGTCGTCTACGGGCTTACATTCCGACAAGCTGCAGGTGTGATCGTCGGGTTTAACCTTTTGGCTATTCTGCCACCCGCCTACTTGTGAGCTTCCGTCTCCTTCGTCCTCTCGGAAAACTAACGGAAATCGGACATTTAGTTCGACGTTCGGGCCCAAGCTCGGTCTCCGACAGATGGTGCAAGCTCGGTACAGTTTCGGGTGCGCTTTTTCTCTATTGGATGTGATGTGTTAGCGCTGGAACCTGGTCTAGGTGGTTTGGCGCGATCGTGCCGAGCATCCTGAACCTGCTTGGGATGACGGGGTACAACATCCTCAACGCAATCCTGGGAGGTCAGACCTTGAGCGTGGTATCAGGCGGTCGTATGAGCCGGAACGTAGGGATTGTGGTTATCAGGTATGGTAGAGTGTATGCGGGTGAGGAAAAGGTAACGTCTGACGGTTTTCGGCACAAAATAGCGCAATTTCGCTTTTGGTGAGGTGATATTCAGGTGCAAGAAAGGGGGTTGGCTAAAGGCTTTTTCAGATATCGTTTTTCGGATATCGGATTTTGAACTGGTGCGTCCATGGCATGTGAACAGGTTTAATTCGGGTTATGACTCGGATCTCATGCGAAGGTATGAACGTGTTGCATGGTTCCCTATCCTGATCGTTTACCTTGTCGTGCTTGGGGTTGGTGGAAAGCATCTGTCTCCGTCCCTATTGCCTCCGGCACCACCCCGGGCCGTGCTCTCGTATGCATCGACGGTTGCTGGATTTGTCATTTCGTACGCTCCGCTCATGTCGGACTACACAAACTATATGCGCCCCGAGGTGTCCAAGTGAGCTCTCGTTTTCGCCTGAAACATCACGAGCCTGACAGGGATGCAGCTGGAGGGTATTCTGGTTCAGCTATCTAGGGCTGGTCGTGCCCACCGTGCGTCTCTTCAGCTGTCACCCTGGCTCGTGGAGCTAATCGAGCTGCATGCTAGGTCACGGTTCAACTGATAGGAGCGGCGTTTGCAGCTTCCCTAGCGTCGAACCCGTCGTGGTTAGCCGGTTATGAAGCCAACGGTGCGGGCGGCCTGGTCGACGCCGTGCTGTCGCCTGCAGGTGGGTTTGGAAAATTCTTGACGGTGGTGTTGGGGCTTTCTGTAATTGCGAACATGGTGAGTGCGTCATTTGGTGTATGCATTGGCCCAATATTGAAAGCGGCCATGGTGGTAGGGCCCAACGCTGTACAGTTTTAGCATCAGTTTTGAGGTGGTGCTCCCGTTTGTGGCGCGTGTGCCGCGGTATGCGTTTTCGATACTTGGGACGGTGGTGCTCATTCCGCTCGCGATCGTGGGGTCGACCCGGTTCGAGGAGACGTTGGTGAACTTGTGGGTGTGCATGCGCATACATGCGCCGTAGATGCTAACCATGTGCGCGAGGCAGTCTGGGGATCGTGGGGTACTGGTCTGCGACGTTTGTAGCAGTAGTGCTAGCGGAGCACATCGTATTCCGGCACCGAAACTGGGCCGCATACGACCTCGCGGCGTGGAACTCGGCAAGGCGGCTTCCGCCTGGGATCGCCGCGCTCGGGGCATGCGTGTGTGCATTTGGGCTGATTGTGCCATGTATGGACCAGGTGTGGTTTGTAGGGCCGGTAGCGGCGAGGACTGGGGACATTGGGTTCGAGGTGAGTGTCGGATGACGCAGGCGGGGAGCCCTGTGCCATGGCGTTAGGGCGCGGGCGGATATCGGGTGGCTGACTGCGGGTGTAGGTTGGGTTCGTGCTGAGCGGGGCATGTTATCTAGTATTCCGGGGTCTAGAGAGGCGGGTATTCGGGAGGTGATGTGTGTATGTAATTTGCGCGTGCGAACGAAATGGGGTCGCACAAAAAAGCGCGAGCCTCGTGGTCGTCGACGGCCAGGTGTTTGTGTAACGCGTAATGGCGCAGGCTTCTGCGAGTGAGCGGCGGCGGCGTGCTAGACGAGGGCCGCAGCCAGTGAAAAAGAAGAAAAAGTACAGTCGAGTGGTGTGATTGGTGGTGTGACCGGTGCTGCATTGGCGGTGGTTGTGGACCTTTGTCGGCGGCTATTCCGAACCGCCACCAGGTCGTACGTACGTCGCTACCGTCCTGTCTACGATAGTCGCTGCGCGGCTGGGCTCGTTTGCAGAAACGAATTGGAGCTTTTGCGCGCTTCAGGTTCCAGGATCCCCAAGGCTACCCTCTGCCACCTGATCTGCGCCGACGACGACGACGATGGCCGCAGTCCAGGACCCGCTCGATGCGACAACGCCCCGCCGTAGAGGGCGCCGCGCAATCAACATTCTGGTCGTCGCCAACCCGGACCACTCGTCGAGTGAAGACGACACCCCTGCCAACAGCGCGACCTTTTACTCGTCTGCCGCGAGCAACTACAACACCGCGCAGTCTCGCCCCCCGACCATACGCGCCCCATCCCCGCGCCGGCCCCCGTCTCCGCGTCGCCATCCCCAGCTCGCAGGCGCCGCGGCCTCGCCCCGTACGCTCGCATCTCCCTCGCCGACCTCGTATGTCTCTGCGTCGGGGTCGAGTGCGCGTTCGAGCAACTCGCCGGGCCCCGAGTCGACGCCCCCACCGCCGACGCCAAACCACGGGCTGCCCCCGCTAGATCTCGCTTTCACGACAAAGCAGAGCCACGTTACGCCCAATCTGCCCGTCGGCGAGGATAGCGACAACCAGCCCGAGTCGAGTGCCGCGCCTCATGTTCCCACTTACCCACCCCACGTTCGCCGTACTTCTGACGGCAACCGCGCCATGCAGGTTGGTGTTCTCGTTCAGGTTTGTAGTGCATGTGCTCACTTGCAGCAGTCCCCGAGTACACGCAGGCCGTTCTCGCCCCCGGGTCGCCATACCCTCTCGCCCCCTCAACGCACGCCGTCTGAGCGCATCATTGTCGCCGTTACCCACGACGCAGAAAACTATGTTGTCGTCGATATCACCGGTCAAACAGACGCTCAAGCCATTCGCGAGCGCATTCTCTCCAAGGTGCGCAAGTCTCATTTCCCCTAATTGGTATCCTGATCCTATTTTCGGACACCAGCTACACATCCCCGACGATCTTCATCCCAGTTTTGCCGTCTATCGTACAGAACTCGGCGGTTTTGCCATTGGCGGCGCCTTAGATAACAACCAGCTCCTCATCGACTGCCAACATTTTGGCGACGACAGGGGCTCGCTTAAGTTCCTTGCCCAACGTGCCGACGCTCCCACCGACGACGTCGATATTCCTATCATGCCACCCGCAAATGCCCCCGTTCCCCCGCTGCTCCCCAGTCTATCTACCTTTTCCCCCGGTACCATGCGCATGCCCTCCATGTCCCGTCGCCCGGGAAGCGCCTCACCCGCCAGCGATCGTCCCCCTGAAGGTCACTCGAACGGCTATGAAGCTTCTGTCTCTGCGGTCTCAGATTTTGACGTTCCCGACTCTGAAAACACTTCGCCCCATCTTCTGACCCGTTCTCCGATCCAAACTTTGCACCGCCAGACCGCCGCTCGGCGCGGCCGCCAACCATCTTCGGCCTCACCTGTTGTTCGCCGTCAAGTTCGGCGGCGCGGCTCCGGTTCCGGCACGTCCGACATGTCCCCCATCGCGCCGTATCCGCAGGGTCAGGGCCTGCAAAGCCAGTCATCGTCACCTGACCGCGTGTCGTCATCCTCCTCGTTGACGGCCACGCGCCCGCAGGAACGCCGCGGCAGCGTTACGCCCACGCCGCCTGCCACGAGGTCGCCTCCTGTGCGCGATACCAACCAGTTCGACGACTCGGCCGTTGTGGCCGCACCTGCTGCTTCGGTGCCCGCTCCGATCCCTCAGCAAGGTCACGTACGGAGGGCCTCGGAGACGGTGACGATTGATAGCGCCTATGAGCGTGATTTGGCACTAGCCGCTGAAGAGCGACGGAGGGAGGAGGAACAGAAACAATGGCACCTAAAGCGTAACGCAGAGTTCCAGCAAAAGCGCCACCAGTGGGCCATGCAGCATCCGAACCGTGTATCACCTGGTGATGGTGCGTACAACTCTAATGCCGGCGCAAATGGATACGCGGCGCGCGGCGTGCCGCCAAATGGAATGTACCCGCCTCAGCGCACGGGGAGTGCGCACGGTCGACGGACAAACGAAGTGTGGTCTGGATCCGAACAGCAGTATCGCGCCTACCATACGCCCCCATCTCAGCAGCCCCACGCGCCGGTTCGTCCACAGGCCGGCGAGTCGCTCTACCCACGTGGGCCATACCCTCAGCAGCCGGTCCAGCAACCAGTTAGACAAGCGGGGAGGCAGCCATCGCCCCAAGGAGGGCACGGACAACCATATCCCAACCAACAGCAGCCGTATCACCCCCAGCAGCAGCCACAACCCGCGCAACCCCCACAACAGCAACCGCCTGCGTACCCGAACCAGAACCAGGTCCCAACAAACCAGTATGCAACAATGCAACAGACGGGGAAATCTAGCCTGCCTCGAGGCGCAATGTTACCACGCACACCTGGGGCAGACTATATCTCCCAGGGACAATCGGCCCCGTGGTTCGGTGGTGCCGGGATCAGCATGGGTGGATATGAGCAGCCGGAAGGTCCGTACCGAGGTGCCGGGATGGGAGGTCGGCCACAGTCGCCGCGGCTGCTGGGCAGCGCACGTAGCATGGGTAACCTGCGTGACGCGAACACCGCGCAGGCGCCCCCGCCACCGCCGATCCCACCGGTCTCTCAGTGGACCGGAACCGGAGGACGTGGACCGAGTCCGTCACAGATACAAGGACACGGAGCGTTGAGCCCAGGGATGCAGCCGATGAGCCCGCCGGGGCAACCTATGAGCCCCCTGATGTCGGCAACTATGCCACCGCACACGACATTGCAACCGTCTCATGCTACCGGCCACCCACAGCTGCATGGATCGCCTCTTCAACATCCAGTGCAACAGCCGCTTCCTCCGCCATCTATGCAGCAGTACCAACAACAGCAGCAGCACTACGAGCGCCCACGCATGGTAGCACCACCTGTCGAGCAGCGCCAGGCTTACATCGAACCGCAACGCACAGGGCCGTCTGGATACGTCGAGGGTGGATTCGCAGTTATCCCCACACATAATGGGCAGGTCGCGATACCAAGACCTGGGGATGGTCGCCTTGATCGAAACGAGCGGTACGACCGTGAGAGGGAGAGGGAGAGGGAACGCGAGAGGGAGAGGGAGAGACAGGAGCCTGTGCCGATTCCGCGTGCTACACGCCAGCAGACGGGCACGAGCCCAGTGCCTGCGCCTGGGTATCCAACTTCGATGCCTTCAGCCGCTCGGACTGGAAGCGAGTTTGGAACGTCCCCGCGCC
The DNA here is from genome assembly GCA_019677355.1 of Ceratobasidium sp. 370. Lineage (NCBI taxonomy): Eukaryota > Fungi > Basidiomycota > Agaricomycetes > Cantharellales > Ceratobasidiaceae > Ceratobasidium > Ceratobasidium sp. 370. The sequence continues at coordinate 21,063 of WSLN01000029.1, forward strand.
CAACGCAAGGGCCGTTGTCGAATTGGGGCGGCCAGAGCATGGGCGTAGTTCCAGTCGCCCGGCCGGCTGACGCAACTCCATACTACAACGGAGTGAGTGGTAATTCGAACCCGGCGACATTGGCGAGACGGACGTTCAGCGGGGACACGATGCAGCAGCAATCACGACCTCAGTCTTCATACGATGCATCTCCTAGCGCAATACCATCCACGTTACGCCCAGCCCTACGACCAGGGCCGCGCCCAGTGACGGAATACGAGAATAGGCCGTCGCCTTCAGAACTTTACCGACCCCCACCGCTTCCTCACACGTCACAGAGTCAACCACAAGTGCCACAGCAGCAACACTCCATGTCTGCCCAGCCCAACCGGTACACGTTTAGTGCAGGCGGTGGGATTTCGGACACGTTTACGCGCCGAATTCTAGACGAACGCATAGACGACGCGTACGGTGGAATAGAGGGGCAAAGCGCGAGCCCTCTGTCGGTAAATACATCACTGTTGGCGCCGCCACCCTACGAGCCCGAGCCCGAATCAGCCTCCCCGTCCTCTGTGGCGGGTGAGGTGGGTCAGCCATCGCCGATGCCACTCACGCCTGAGCCATTCCACGCCGAACTCAGCGAGAGCCGGACAGCATCACCGAGCGCCTCGGACGCATCCACCATCGGCTACACCGGCCACACACGTGACACAGACAGTGACTGCGACTCGACAACGGCTGTGTCGGACACAGCTGAAGGTACTCTCAAGGCGGGTGATTACCTGGCGCATATGGCTGCGGTGGCGAGGATGGTGAGCGGAGATGATGCACCAAGCCATGGAGGAGCGACGCCACCTGCGCCGCCACACACCCTGTCACAGAACTCGATACCGCTGCCACAGCCCACACCCCCAGTGCCTGCGAAGATTATCCCGCGCGACTTTGCGGTGCATGAAGACGAGGATGAGGACGAGGACAGTGATGAGGACGGCGGAACGCTCTGGCAGGTGCCCAAACAGAACTCGACGCCTGCGACATCCGTGTCATCTGGTAGTGGTACTTCTCTCATCCGTCGAACGGCCACGCGTCCAAAGAACCTAACCGTACGAATCGACAGCACACGCCCAGCTTCGCAGGCGGATTCCAGCCCAGCGTCAACGCAGGACAGCGCGAACGCGACATTCATTGCTCCTACCCTACCACTCGAGGTACGCAAAAAGACCACCGCCAACGCCAATACGAATGCGGGCTCTGGAAGCGGCAGCGGTGGAGATACGGTCAACCGGCCACCCTTGGTCTCACAACCGTCGCAGCGCGGGTCACAGGGCTGGGATATCCGTCCACAAGCAGAGGAAGTATACGAACACCTCGACCAGTTCTTCCCGAACCATGACTTGGACAAGCCTGTCATTGACGCACCGTCAGGCGGAACTTCGCCCGTTGCTACAGAGGCACCACCTATCACGGGCCAGGCCTCGCCCGCCACGCCGGCACTTGGCCCAGGCGTCCGGCGGCACAAAAAGTCAATCCGTGTCGTCGCGGCGGAGCGGCAAAAGATGATGGAGCGCATCAGGGAGCGTGTGCAACTGCAAACCCCGGTGGACGAGTCGACGTATATACCCGACTCTGACTCGACAATACAACCCGGGACCGCGAATATTCTGCGCAAGCGCAGCACCAAGATGTGGGGTGGGCGTCTGGAGGAGGTTAGACCTGGTGCCGCGTCTGAGACCAAGCCAATCCCGAACGTTCCAGAGACAATTCCTGAGGGCCGGCAACGACGTGAGCAATTAACTTGGTCTGTGTTTTGCTCTACGCTGACGCAGTCCCCACATAGCTACGTTCAAATGGGTTAAGGGTCAATTGATCGGGCGAGGTAGCTTTGGACGAGTGTACCACGCGATGAACTTGACGACCGGAGAAATGATCGCTGTCAAACAAGTCGAGCTGCCCAAGACAGAGAGCGACCGCAACGACTCGAGACAAATATCAGTCGTTGAAGCACTCAAGTCTGAGAGCAACACCCTGCGCGACTTAGATCATCCGCATATCGTGCAATACCTCGGCTTCGAGCAGACTAGCGATACACTCAGCATGTGAGTCCGTTTCCCCTAGTGGTATGTGCTTGGGCTGATGTGAGTATGTAGTTTCCTGGAGTACGTGCCCGGTGGTTCCGTCGGAAGCGTCCTGCGGAAATATGGCAAGTTTGAAGACGAGGTTGTCCGGTCCTTTAGTCACCAAATTATCGATGGGCTCGCGTATCTCCATGCTTCTGGAATTCTCCACCGCGTAGGTTTTTGCCCTAGTCTTCCTGATGAGCGCTCACCGTTCGCCTATAGGATCTCAAAGGGGATAACATCCTCGTTGATCGATCGGGCATATGCAAAATCTCTGACTTTGGTATCTCCAAGCGTAGCGGTGAGTACCTCGTCAAACCGGCGGAGTACGAACTCACACCTCCTGCAGAGCACGTGTACAACAACCACGAAGGCACCGCGATGCAGGGCTCAGTCTTTTGGATGGCTCCCGAAATGTTGCACAGCAACAAACAAGGGTATAACGCCAAGATAGACATCTGGAGTGTGGGTTGCGTCGTGCTCGAGATGCAAGCTGGCCGGCGGCCGTGGACCGAGGATGACATGTTTGCAGTCATGTACAAGGTACGTCCAGACCTCTTCCGCCAAGACAGCACAATGAACACTGTGTTCTAGGTCGGTGGTCTGCGACAAGCACCCCCAGTCCCGGAAGATGTATATTTGAGCCCACTTGCTGATGACTTTAGACAAAAATGCTTCGCAGTGTGAGTACATTTGCGCCCTGGCCTCACCATTAATGCTTACACAACTTGGCACATAGCGACCCAGCAGAGCGTCCGACCGCGGCGGAATTACTGACTCACCCCTGGCTCACGAACAGCCCCGGTTGGGTCTTCGCCGGGTTTTCAAAGCAACAATGATGATCACGCATTTCAAGAGCTCGAGAACGACTTTTATGAACGTCCGCTGTTTTGTTTGCTTTCGTATCATGCGCCTTGTATCTCCATCACGCGTCTGGCAACTATATGCTCTCCTTTTTCTTCCTTTCTTCTCCATCACATCTCTCGCAGTCACCATCATCTTTCTATTTGTACAAATCGCATTACGCTACAATAACAACCTTTGGACACTTAACACAATGACGTCACCAATACCGTAATTGGTTGACCCAAATTTAGCTTTATGGATGGAATCACAACGTGGTTCCCTTCTCCCTCATACCCCTAGCCACTAGATAGGATGAGTGACGAGGAGCAAGAGCAAAAGGCAGCTCGCATACTGCAGAAACACTGGAGACAGCGACGAGCACAGGGTGCGGATGTGCGGTGGCAGGACGCAATGACCCAAGCTCACGCTATGGTACGCTGATCTACTATCAAACTAGAGTTGCATTGATCGTGCGAACAGATCAACTTGCAATCAGCGGAGAGGGGTGGGTCGATGCACTCCATGATATGACGCTGTGGACTCATCACAGGGTATCTGACAGGTGAGAACGACCCAAAGAACCGAATGAAGCGAGCCGTCTTTCTGGCGGGACGACTTCGAGACGGGGAGGCTCTCCTGTCGGATGAGGAGAATCTTCCAGAGGCATCGACGGAGAACAGCAAGATATTAGAGACACAGCATTGGCTCGAGTTGACTGACGGGTGAGTTGATTGAGTCGTGTTGCGTTTAGAGTTTTGATGGGTCGTGGGCAGGAAACATAGGTATGGATCGAATCGTAAGAGCACTAGTTGATGTTGGCATAAGTACAAGCTAACAGTCTGGTCGTGCATCTACAGTAAAGGTGTGTATCAACTGCGCACTCGGTTATACGCGGCCTTATGATATTATAGTTCTACCATCGAAAATGGCAAGAAGAAGACACCGAAGAGAATTTCTTCATGTGGCTCGACCGTGGTGGTGGCAAAGATCTTTCCCTCCCGGAATGCTCCCGAGAACAGCTGGAAAAGGAACGCATAATGTAAGGCATTTGTTTGCTACGCACCTTGCGAGCCGGTCTCATACGCCTCGAAGTTATTTGTCTAAGGAGCAAAGGGCAAACTACTTGGTGAAAATCGATGAAAAGGTTGGGTACATGCCCGATTTTGTTCCGTAGTAACTCAGTACTTTATCGCACGGCAGGGGCTGCTCCGCTGGGCTCGGAATAACGAGTATGTCGATACAAAAAGCAACAGATGGAAAGACGCAGGCAAGTGTTTCGGCTCTTAGCATCCCGCTACCAGTGATTGGCGTGCACATAGGCAATGGACAGGGTATCGTCCCAATGACTCCGGAAGAGATGCGCGGAGCAGAGCTATCGGAAACGCCATCCAAGCACGGAAAGATTGGGTTCATTACAAGTCCATCCAACTCTGAGCTCAACACTGGAGAAGAGCACTACACCGAAACAGCAGCCAAGCCTGGAGATGGCAAGATGATGCGAGCGTTCCGGAATCGCTTCACCTCCCAGGGCGTAATGGAGCGTTTACTGCGCAAGACGGTCAAGAAGAATACCTGGATATATGTTTGCGGTAGGTACTTGTTAGTGTGCTATTACCCGCAGCAAGTCGTTTATTGTAGGATGCTGTAGACATGAAGCGGAACTTTTTTGTCGGGATCAAAGATACGGGATCCTTTCAGCATAGTTCGTTCACCGCTGGAGGGTTGGTTTCCTCTGCCGGGCTGATCACTGTCAAGTCTGGGCGCATACACAAACTTAGCCCACTCAGTGGACACTACCGGACATCCGTTCAGGTGAGTCCGCTCGTTTGCCGTGCAATTTCTTGTCCTCACCAGGATGTACAGCATTTTCGCCTGTTTCTGGATGACTTGGCCAAGCAAGGGGCAGACCTCAGCAAAGTCCAAGCCACCAAAGAAGAAATGACGTTATGGGGGTGGGCCACTTTCCCCAACCATGTTAGATAGCTCGAGTCGCTTACCTTTTTCTCGTAGATTGGAACATTACAAGCGATTCCAGAAGGCCAAGCAAGCAAGGCAGAAAACATTGACCAACACAATAAAGAGCGCAGTCTCGCCAAAGCCCAAACCCGAGCGAACACAATCCAACGGAGGCGAGACGCGGACTAGCTCGGATCTGGGGCAATACGAGGAGAAGCTGAACCGCCAAAAGGAGAAAGACGCAGAATGGGCGAACGATAGTCAATGGCGGAGAGATATTCTCTACGGTCGGAAAGTGGCGGGGGCACAGCCTATGAGTCGGGGCAACGACATTCAAGCAGAGCAGGCAGGGGGCATCGAGGAACAGGGCAATCAGGGGAATTGAAGCAATTGAGGCAATTTCTTGATCCAATGCTTTGTTCCTGATTGCTTCATTCTTGATGATTCGTGTATGACTTTTATGTCAAAGTGATAACTTATGTTTTGTTAGATTCATTGCAATTGCAACTCGATAGCGCATCGTCAACATTCGGGGAACAGTTGGGGAAGCTGCAGCTACGGAGCGCGAACCCATTCGCTCTTGATATCCATGATGCTAACGGGCAACGAAGCCTACCAGACAGTCAGTGGTGGTCAACGGGTCATCAGGAAGACTCTCGCCTTTTCATCGTAATCTGTCCACTCAGGATCGTCGAGAACGACGTCGGAAAACACGGTGCCAGACTCTGCGCCTTTACAGGACCATGTGCCCTAAGTTGGAAAGTGAGCACAACCCGGGAAATATATTCGACACAATCTTACTCGCGGATCGAAACTAGAAGCGGCGTTAATAAAGAACTCAGGATTAGATCACGCAAAAGCCCCACTTTGTAAACTCGAGTCCACGGCAATCCACTGTGATGAGAGGTGCCAACTTTCCGCTATTCTCGGCCGTGTAGGGTTGTATAGGGTTTGCCGTCTCAAACTTGGCCGAACTCTCCCGCTTGCAGAGGCCTTGCCAACATTGTTTTGGTTCCCCCGGTGTTGGACTGAAGGCAAACAGAGACCTACCACAACGCCATACAAAGTGGGCCGTGCTACCCTTGCCACCTGATACCGCTTTCTTTTCCACGCGATTCATCGTCACATACCTCGGGTGCTTCTCATTACAACTGGTGCATTTGACCTAAAGATATTGGTCCAAGGGTCGCTTCCGTCTCGTGGACATTACTCGTCCCAACTTACCTCGAAGAACCAGTCAAAGTTCTCGTCCGCCGGCTTCAAATCCGTCACGTTCTCTAGCTCGGCCTTGAACTTGAGCAGCAATCTCTGCCATGACGGTACTATTGTTGGCTGCTATTCTTGTAGGCTATTCGTAGCAACACTTACAACCATGTTTGGTGAGGAGGCAGGTCGAGGCCGGGACGGAAGACACCGAACAGCATCCGGGAATTAGTTCCCGATTTGTCAAAATGAGCTTCTTTCCCCCATTCGTCAACATCGACAGCCCCTATCTTCCTCAAAAGACTATGTCTCCGTGATATATCACCATCACCAATAAACTCCGGCCCGGGCTTCCCCCAGCTGTCGGCCTTAAATGAGCCGGCGGGGCCCCATCTGTCCAAACTTCAGCCGGTAGTATCGTTAACATGGCTCTCTCACCCAAAGTATACACCTGGCTAGTTGGCTGCTTTGCAGGTTCGCACGTCGCTAAACTTTTGAGAAAGAAATCTGACTTTTTTTACTATGCAGCGCTTGGAAGTATTCTGTTTGGGTAAGCGGTCGCTGCAATTGAAAGACGTCGCGACGATGCATAACGCTCTTCGCAGATACGACTTGGGTATTATTGCGAGTGTTCTTCCCTCGACAACGTTTTTGGACACCGTTGGCCACCCGTCCGACACTCAGATTGTAAGTGCCCCAGGCTTTATTTACAGTCCACTTGAATTTAATCTCGTTGAACCGGTAGGGATTGATAACAAGTCTGTTCCTTCTGGGCGCGTTCTTTGGCTCTGCCCCGTCGGGTGTAATTGCAGATGCAGTGGGGAGACGTTGGGCGATCGTTGGTGAGAATTGTGTCCAAATCAGCTAAAGTCGCGAGCACTCACTTTTCAAACCAGCTGGCTGCATTGTCTTCTTGATTGGAGGATGCGTAAGTCACAAACTGACCCTGACAGCATCATGTATGCTCATCGCTATCTAGTTGCAAACAGCTGCGCAAAGCCTTGGCATGATGATGGCCGGTCGGTTCTTGGGTAGGTCGAGCATTGCGAGAATTCGGACTTAACGCTGACCTATCTCTATGAAGCCGGCTGGGGGGTTGGCCAACTTGGTGAGCACCTAACAGTATTGTAGCCGACTTTTTTGTCTAATCCGCCCTCCCAGCTCATTTGGCACCGTTGTTCCAATCCGAGATTGCTCACAGTTCTATTCGTGGGCGTCTGGTAAGGCGCACCGGGCTAGAATCAATTAAGCGAAGCACTCACGACCTCGCATCAGACCACTCTTCAACAATTCTTCCTTGGAATTGGCGCGTTCATCGCGTCTTTCATTGGTTACGGCTGCTACAACCGTTTGCAAAACACTCAAACTCAATGGGTAGACCGTTCATATACCTCCAGCGATCCAATCTGACTCCTGCATCACAGCGACTACCGCTTGGCCTACAAATGTTACCAGCTGTGCCGTTGGCTTTGCTTATCCACATGTTCCCAGAGAGCCCCCGCTGGTTGGTGATGAAGGGACGACATGATGACGCATTGAAGACTCTGGCTAGACTTCACGCAAACGGGAATACGGAAGATATCTTTGTCAAGACCGGTACGCTATGCACATTTGCCCCAAGCCTGACACTAAGGCCGTCGTACCTAGAACTGGAGGATATTATCAACGGCGTCGAGAAGGAGCGCGCGGAAAGCGAAAACGCGTAAGCCAATCAACCTGCGATAGCATATATGCTGACTTCGAACCGACAAATTATAGTTGGAGCTTGCTGTTCTTCGAGCCAAGCAATTTCAGGCGCCTTGTATTGGGTGTAATCTTACAATTCAGCGTTCAGATGACAGGCGTTTCTGCGATTCAATACTATGCCCCCGCTGTAAACCAATTGCGTCCACTCCGTGAGCTCCAGGGCTGAACATAAACCATTTAGATCTTCAAAGAAGTCGGCTTCGGAGCTGGACAAACCTTGCTCTTCCAGAGCATCAATTCCGTTATTGCATTGATAGGTGAAGCCGCTTGCGTGTTGTTGGTAAGTTGCCTTGTTATCAATTAAAGCTTTTACTGACATTTTTTGAAGGTTGACAGGCTCGGCCGACGTTGGCCCTTGATTTCAGCCAAGTACGTCTCGAACTACAAATGTGCTACCCATTTGACTCGATTGCATTTTCAGCATCGTGTCTTCCTCGACATTTGTGATTGGGACTTGCATCATCGCGTAAGCACAGGTTTTGAGAGCTGAACTGCCCCTGCTAATTTCACAACCTCGCAGCATTTACCCTGCAGATGCCAACAACCCTAATGGCAACAAGAGCGCACATTACGCCTTTGTCATTATGACTTGGATATTCAACTTTGCATTCTCCGCAGCCATTGGTCCTATCAGTGTATGTGCTAGCTACCACCCTAAAACGGTCGCTAACGTTCTTCTAGTGGGCATATCCCGTGGAGATTTTCGGTTCCGGTGAGTAACCTTGCAACAAATCGCCCATTGCGCACTAATAGGTCCTTCTTTGCAGCTACTCGGGCTCGCGCAACGGCAATCACATCCATGGCCGCATGGATCGCGAATTTTATGATTGCGCAGGTTACGCCCATCGCTTTCAACCACATCCACTGGCGGTACTATTTGGTTTTCGCAATTTGCGGCTACACCAATGCCGTTACCGTCTGGGCGTTATTCCCCGAGACCAAGGTGAGGGCCGATTGAGACCACATGTATACCCTGACTTTCGGCTGAAACGTCATGCAGGGTCGCAAGCTCGAAGAAATGGACGACTTGTTCAAGCATACGAGCTGGTTCGTTCCAACCCAAAACTATGCAATTCTCTCGGCGACTCAACGGGAGAATGAGTTACGAGCGGGTGAGTCAAACTCTAGCTCGACCTTTGAAACCGGGTACTCATTTCTTATTCAGGCAACGCCTTTGGAGGCGAGGACGCCGGTGACTCGTCCTATGTTGCTGACACTGACGAAAAGGACCGAGTGGTGAATACGGAGCACAAGGTATAATGGAGATGACTCGCGCTTTGCCCAAAGTGGCTGTACATTCTGATTTCTTATGTCTGTAAATGTAAATGTGGGTGGTTGCAAGGAGCGATGCGGAGCCGGGGCGGTTCATGTCGGTGCTGGGCATGCCGAGTCAGTGCGACTCATGGCTATGCACAAGGGGGCCGAGCCCGGTATATCAAGGCTCTCTGAGCGGCGTCTCTCTCCATCGACTTTAGCACTCCAAGTCTACAACAACTCACTTTCAATCTTTCGTTCTAGCTTTATCGTCGTTTCAGACACCACTTCACTCCATGCCTTATACCCCATTCTCGCACGGCACTAAACAACGAGTATACGCATACCCCGTGGACACTGCGCTAGTTATGGACTCCAAGAACAAGCGAACACTTCATTCAGAGCGCCAGCGCGCGCTGCATCCGGGCGACCGCCGGAAAGGGAAAGGCGGCCGATCCAAGCCACAACGCGATCCGCGGGAACATTACGGAGTGACAGACGTCGACTTTGCCGTTAGCCACATTGACTATGATGAGCAAGATTATTCCGTTTTGCCAGAGTCTGAGCAGGCAGATTGCTCCGACGTCGGAGCGGCTCAGCCCCGACCAGGGCCAGAGGTGTCTCTGGCGGAGATAATCAAGCCTGCACGAAAGCGTAAAGGTGGGCGGGAATGAGCGGGGATTGTGGCATGTGTTGATGTGCATGGACAGGTGTCGCTGGTGATTTCGAGATGGTGTCGCGACCGGGCCAAGTGCTCGCACTTCCTATTCACGAGGGGTTCGAAGACGAATACGATGACTTGCACGCGGGGTGGGAAGATGTTTCGGAAGGAGGGCTTCGTGACTCTGGGCGTGGCGCGGCGTCCAACGCGCGATCCGCCTCGTATGCCGCAGCGCTCTCGACTCATCGGTGAACCTTTTACGTGTAGTTTGACGTTTTCGTATTCGATCTCGACCACGTTTGTTCTCTTAGTTGCCCTGATGTTGTAATAGCGTTCGCATTGTTGACATGTGGCTTGACACTATGGGTTGGTACTATAATACTATATGTAGCTAGGTCTTTGGTTTTACCAGCAAAGTCCTTGATTCAGGTTCAGGCATGAGGATATACATATCATGGGTAATGCAAGTCAAAGAGTGCCAACTAAAAAGGACAAGTAGAGAATGGATGCAAAGAAAATAGTCGGTACCAAATCATGACGTAGCCGCCCTGTAATCAATACTTATCTACAGTTCTTCGTCTTCTTCTTCAGCCATGTTGGATATACTGAGGTCTGTTCGGGCCGTTAGTGCGCTGCGTGTTACTGCATAAGCAGATCGCGTACCTTTTGGAACAACCCGACCAACCATCCACCCGACCTTTTCTATCCACTTGTCTCGAATAGGTTGCATGTTTCCCGTCTGGCCCGGGGGTGGACCTTCCTTGGTCAGCTCATCCAGCGAACGCTCCCACTCCCTGACAGCCTCTCCACTAAACATTCCGCCATTCTGGTTGACTTCGATATCCAGGCGATCGACCCACATATTCCATTCAGACAAAATTTTTGGGAAAAGGACCGTGTTCTCGAGCAAAAGGACTCTGGCCAGCGGTGGGGCGCGCATGATGTGGGCCGTGAGTGCACAGAGGTATGCAAACGAATCGTGCAGGGATGAACGAGAGTACTGAGGGTTGGGGTTCTGTGAAGAGGGAAGCAGGCTGAAATACGAGAGGTACGATGTCGCTGTCGAGATAAACTCGGTAACCGAGGGTCGAATACGGCTGCGAATATAGTCCTCTCGCATAGCTCCGTTCGTATGCGAGGTGGCTGCCGGGCGGAATCCAAAAATAGTTGAAGGGGCATGCATAGACATTGACGTGCCAAAGCTCGAACCAAATCCAAACGAGGTAGAGGCGGGCGGCTGCGGGGATTGTGCGTATGGATAGGCATCTCTGAGCGCCTTGGCCGAGTTATTGAGCGCTTGTACAGCAGTTTCCACGGAAGGCTGAGGGATCAATGATAGAACGAGGGGCTTAAGGCTAGGTTGACCAGCAATCAGGGAAGTTAACAAGGGGAGGAGAGATTCAGACGGTAGTGATGCTAGCGTGGCGATGAGTAAGCGTTCACGATCCTCGACAGTATAGACATACCGAGGAGTACACCAACGTCTATATTTACTTGTGAGTCTTGAGCTTCGGCAGTCTTGGTCGCAGTCTCTCGTTCTGTGTCCGTGGCGCGTAAGCGTTTCGTAACAACCCGACGCGGTCGATCGGGAGAGGGAGAGCGCGTGTTCATATTCGAGTCCTCTCGACTTTCCCCATTCTCCGTGTCGTCGTGACGCCTCTTTGTGTTGGGTCGAGCTGGGCCAGCTCCAGCCGCACGTGCATGGGAAGATAGTTGGACAACGTTCACAAACGGATTAGGGGACAAAGTAGAGTGAGCTTGTTGTGGCTGGTATCCCTGATGGTGTATTCCACTCGATGCCACGCTGTAGTGCGGGGTCGATGTCGAGGCCTGGTTGGACAGGCCGAACCCAAAGCCAAAGGGTGATGGAGCATGGGTGACAGGAGCAGAGCGAAACGGAACGTGCATGGGGTGTTGAGGCAGGAGGTGAGATGCCGACATGGTGGAATATAGTCTGTCGCCGTTTAAGCCCCCGTAGTCGTCGTCAGCGCCGTGGAGGCTTCTGTTGACCTTGGTGGCACACGGCCCAATCAAGACCAAGCTGAACCGGATCAAGGGGTGCTCTAATACCGGATGTAGAAATTTGCTTCACTCTCCTTCGTTCATCTGCGATGTTCATGTGAGTACTCTTTTCTTTGAGTTTCTTGCCTATGACGAGCCAAAGTATGAATCGCTACATCGAAGCTGTTGCTCATGAACTATAAACATCTATACCCACATTTCTGAGTCCTTCAAACGACACGGCTTGCACGGAGCACTTGACTGACTGAATGTTTTAGGGACCGACACTTTGCTGAAATTAACGCGTAAATCAGAGGTAAACCGTGGCTCGTTGTTTCATTATTCGCCTCTCCGCCCCACAAAAGATGATCATTATAGAAGTCAAGCCCCAAGTTGTGTTTGTTCCTACGTGAAGGACTCGACATTGACGATTTTCATTTCCCTGACTCTTTGCTTAGCATATACCTACCTCACTTTTGCTATCACACCTTCCTGGTTAGACACTGACGATCGATTTCCAGTGTGTTCTCCGATCCACGATGCAGACTATCCCCTGTGCGCAAGTCGGACTCAGTAAGTGCAAGTCTGTTTACCCCACCTGCTTGACATGATTACCTTAATCAGACTCGGATTGCATTTCATGCGCTGTGACTGAAACTTACAATCTTCAACCCTATGATCTTTTCTACTCGTGTTTGCGATTTCCCGACCCAAACTGACACGCTCCAATTCCCAGCTCTTAAAATTTCAAGCCCAAGTGAGCACGAAATTCCTCGCGCATCATATCCCGAATGTAATTGTACTATACTATACATGGTTTTGGGGCGTGTGGCAGCCCAAGTCTCGGCTGGTATTTCATGGGTTGTGTCAGGTCATGGTGAAATATGCCGCGCGAATTGACAAGCACTAGCGGGGCTTGTTTCGGCCAAGTAGCGTGGCTTTTTGCGCATCCTGAAGCTTCTAGTGGGCGCGGTCCGGGCTGTGGTGGGGAACCAGAGTGCAGCGCCAGAGTGCGGCCTGAAATGCGACCACGGGATCTATCCAGTAGCAAAGTGTGTGCCAGGTTTGATAGCTCGGGAATCTAGACCAAAGACGCCCTGACCGAGCGCCGCTAGTTAGTTGTCTAGACGATAGGCTTAGCGGTAAACAACAGGTCCATGCTCGATATTTGCGGTGGCTCGTGGGGCACCGTCATCGCTCGCAGTTCGGAGACCAGCTGACAGGGGTCTGGAAGCTACAGTGAACCGAATTTTGGCTTTGTGACAACCAGGGGCAAGCTTCGGAGTGCGGCAGGGTCAGCTTCGGTGTCCGCGCGCCACTCGATCTCCCGACCGGTGATCTCCAGAGGCTTCTGCGATGACTCGGTGTCTGAAACCGGCAGCGCATTATCCCGAATACTCCATTTTTCCCTTTCATCGCTTGTCCGAGCGCCAGAGGACGAGGCTTTTCATGGGCTTGTTTGCGCGATTTGGCAACTTGTTCGGCTAGGCAAGGGGAGCGCTATTATTTGATACATTTTGCATAGCGACGGCGTTTGCGATGGCAGGGCGTTTCAACCGGTGCGGGTCGGGCCAACGACAGGAAAAAATCCAGGAGCGGTGGCTGACCAGGGAGAAGCGGGAGACGCTGCGCGCTTGGAGTGCAACGTGTTTCGTCGTACAGAGACTAAATTGCGATCCGCAGGTAACACCCGAGCGGAAGCACACGGCGAACCCGAATTGGACTGAACACTGTTTATATAAAGCGCAAGGGCGCCTGGCGATCACATCCCTCAAATCACTTGGACTAGTCTCGCCCCCGCAAGCCGCCTCTTCAACACGCCATAATATAGCCCCACTCCCTAATTCCACTTGTCCTTGTTTCACACTCGCTAGCACAGCTCTACCCTGGCTCTCAGAAAACCAGCTCTATAAAATGGCGGCACCTGATCTACCCTACGAGTAAGCTCCTTCCCCTCGCCGCAGGCCGCACTCGTCTCACCCGCCCCTTCCTTTACCGACTCGCCCTAATTTCTCAGCATGGCAGACATTATTGCTCTCAACACCCAGTGAGTGGCGTCATCCCGGCTCCGCTGCGTGGCGCTGATCGTTCAACGTCTCCAGGTACGTCGGCATCGGCGCTGGCGGCTCTGTGCCCATGTTGGCGTAAGTACTACCGTTCTCGTCGTCCCCACGCCACCCGCGCTGACCAGACGCGCTCCAGGCGTGTTTCTTTCGTCGACTATCGCGGTCACGTGGTGTACGACAAGTTTGTGACCCCCTCGCAGGCTGGTGAGTCTGTCGCGCTCCGTGCCCTTGCCAACGCTCACCATACCTCCCAGTCGTCAACTACCGCACGTCCTCGACTGGTCTGCAGCCCCAGGACTTGGTAGGCCCAGATGCAGTATCGTTCAGCGAAGCCCAAGCGATGGCGGCACACCTGCTTCGCGGCCGGATAGTCATTGGTCACAGCTTGTGGCTCGATCTCCAGGTGTGTTCCTACCACGTTTCTATCATACGAGCAAATCACCGACTATAACGATCTAGGTTCTCGGTGTTAGTCACCCCGCAAGCGACACCCGCGACGTCGGGTTGTACCTGCCTTTCCGCACCGCGCTCAAGACGCCCAACCAGGTCATTGGCCTCCAGACGCTTGTCTGGCAGCTCATGCGCCGAAAGATTCAGGCCACTCACCACAATCCTGTACGTTGGCCACTGCCCGAGGTCGGGATTTTTGTCGCTTACATATAATGACGACAGGTTGAAAACGCGCGCGCGGCCCTCGACCTTTTCCGCAGCCACGAGGCAGAGTGAGTCTCTTCCCCAGACGATCTTTTGCCCCTATTCTCATATACACGTGTAGCTGGCAAAAAGTCGTGTCGAGCGGCCAGTGGCCCTGTGCACTGCCTCCTTCCTCTTATGCTCGATGTAAGTGTTCATTTTACACGTGTGGTAGTCGGGCCCTGGATGTTAACCGTTTGTTCTAATCCCAGGCTATCTATAATTCAAATCCGACGCTCCCCAAAATCGGGCCATCACTCTAGCTGGGCTCACAGTGTGGCATTCCTTCGATTTCGTATTCAAGTGTTCAGCCAAGTCTAACCACCACCTAATCCTTCCGCATTAACCTTATTCTTTTCTTGCTCTTTCGTTTCCCACTTCGTTCTGAGCCGCGCATTCTTTTGCCATATCGCTACCCCAGCTATCCTCTAATGTCTAGACCCTCGCGCAGCCTTTTTGCTCTCCGATTCTATAGACTGCATTCTACTCGCTACACCTAATACCCTGTATATTCGGCTCTTTGCTTTACATCCCCATAGTACTGATCTTCTATGTTTGAAACTATGTTTTTCAGTATGCAGAAAATACACTCTATGTTCTCGTCTTCTCGCCTGTTGCTTGTCTATCTTAAACCCGAGTCTGAAAACCCAGCAGGATTAGAGTGTGATACACCAGGAACGTCAAGTTTTTCACCTTTTCAGCGCCCATCGCTCTCATGAGCGATTCATAAACGAAAAAGGCACACGCGTTGACCGGAAACGCTCGAATAATGCACAGACTCAGGCCCGTAAAATACCCCTTCCAGCCTTGAGTCGCGTATATGCCTTTTGCGACTGGCCAGAAAGTCAATCGTGGTGCATCGAGAGGCGCAGCGAGGATGCGACTGCTCGGCGTGAGTACAGCACCTCGAGTGTGCCAATCAAACCGCCGCTCACTTTTTGATGTTATCAAATGGTATGCCCATGATCCAGAACCCAAACGAGCCGAGTCCGCCGGCAAGAAAGTTTGCGGTTGGCGTGCCCATCTGCGCGAACACTGGTTCAACGATCCGGCGGGATTTCAGGTCCTTGGTTTCAGAAACATACCTCGAACGGCGTGCCGTTGAAAAGGGCGAATGACCTCATGAGCACTTCGTATGAGGTGAACATCCAGAAAAATGCGCTTCGGTACACGAGACTACTCGCGAAGCCTCGCCATATGCCAAATGGGCCCTGGACGCGGTACATTTGGCGGACGACGTCGATGACGCCTATGATTATAGACGCGCATGAGATGTGGCCAGGATCGAGTGAAATGAGTGTACCTTTGTATTGTCTATCTTTTACATCACGCTGTGTCTGCATCTGAAGCTTGACTAGCAAAGGCTATGAGCCTCGGAGATACTGGTATCCGAAAAGATTTACCTTTGAGAGACTCTGATCACGGTGAGAACATGTCATTTTTATTTTTATTTCAAGTCAGCCTAAAAAAAAAACGTACCCATGGGATGGGCCAACAGCGCCCCAGTCCATCCTGCCCATAGGCCTGCGAGTCCATGTCCAAAGAGCGTCAGCCGCCTTGCGTCCGGTGACCCGGGCACAGGCTCTGTCAACCCGCTGCGTATCAGAAACAGTCGATAGTTGTGTAGCGACCCGAGCAACAAAGAATCGGACGCTCCCCAAGCGACCATAGGAGGCAACGCGCCCTTGTAGAGCGCGAGCGGAGACTTGAAACAGGCTGTGTGAGTTATTAAAAGTGTGGAAAGCAATGGCTCTCACCTCATTTCTGACCGTCTTCCATAAACAGTCGAGTGCCCCTTTGTATGTCCCAACGGGTGCGACCTGCAGCCGGGTCTTGATCGTGTCAAAGCTGTGCCCGACGAGGACCTGCGGATTTTCAGTACTTAACGCACAATAAACCAGTGTACAGACCTGCCTTGGTTACCCCAGAGCCTACTCCTGCGACGGCACCGGCGATCCGAATGTGAGAGCTGCTTTTTGGGTGGGGAGCATCTTCCGTAGCCATCGGGGCTCTGTTCGGCCGGAAACGAGTTGTGAAGAGCACACCGATTAACTATAAACCGGATGGCACCAAGAGAGTCGTCACCAGCGCCGACGAGGTGAGTGATCTGTTACGTCATTTTCACGTGGCTATGATCAGGCGCTTGAACGCGACGTCCACCGCAGCGCGTCCTTGAGAAAATGTCCGACTTTTTGCATCTTGCTGACAAGGTTAAGAACAAACTGGGAATATCTGGCCCTCAGCGACCCAGCCAACAAGGATACCACTCGGGGCCACCGCTCCAGTATTCGCCGGGAGGTTACTCCGGTTCGCCTTACAACTACCAACAACCGCAGCAGTTTCCTGCGCAATACGGCCCTTCCCAGCCATGGGAACACCAATATCAACCACCGGGGTTTCCCTCGCCCGCGCAGTATATACCTCCCCGGCCCGGTGGCGGATCTGCCCCGCCGCCCATCCCGCCCAGGACGGGCCCGCCCGCGATTCCAGAGCGACCAACGGCGAACTCCGCGCAGGAACCCGAACTTACGGGAGCCACAGCACCGGTCGGCGCGATTTACGCTCCAGGGACGTATCCCACGCCAGATTTATTCAACTTTCCACTCGGGAAACACAGCGTGTTGCACTCTCCAATTTACGGATTTACGGCCAAGTCCATCCAGCATGAGCTCGACCAGCTTGGCCCGACTTCTACTTTGTACCTCCCGCGTGGGTCTCGGTGGGAAGTTGAAGAGACGATTACTCTGCAGCCGTACCAGGAACTCGCGACAGAGGGATACCCGACCGCCGAGCACGACATGGCCTGGCTCGAAGCCAGGCCAGAGCTAAACTTGCACATGGTCTCCGCATTCCAAAAATCGGGCGCGCGTCTCCGCAACCTTCTTTTCGAAGGCGGCCGCGAAAAGTACGGGCATAATCCAGATGGCCGCTGTATGATCATCATCGGTGCCTTGGACACTTGCAATCAGGTGGGCTTGGGGGACCACGTGTCCATGCCCGCGTGCAGGGTGTTTAACTTATTTTGTGCTAGGTGGTGGATAGATGTATTATCCGCAACCCTAGGCACTGGTCATGTCTGCAAGCGTTTGAGGGCAGCACGAATATCCGGATCACGAACAATTTCATTGGACCGGCAGGACAAGGCGCCGACGTGGATGGCAAGTGGGCCGACGGGATCGTGAGTGAGCTGAATTTGACGCGTCGTGTTTGTGCCTTAATGCTGTTTTTCAACAGAGTTTTTCAGCCAGCGACGGGCTCGTCGCGGGGAATCAGATTCTGGACGCGACTGATGGTGCAATAGGTATGTGTCTGGGCTCATCTTTTGGAATGTTTTGTCCAGAATGATGTGTTTCAGTCATATTTGGCGCCCCCGGCTCGCTCATTACCAGCAACACCATAATCAACAGGCACAGGTTATGTGAGTAGCGACTATATGCAAAACAGTCTCGGGAATCAAACGTAAATGACGTACCTACCCACAGGCTTGGGGGGACTCAACATGGTGGATTACAACCCGCGTGAGCCACATTGGCTGTCCGAGAAGCCCACGCTAACTCGGGCGAAATATCTTTTGTGTTTCAGACAAGGGCAACTATAATTTTACACGTGTGCTGAATAATACAGTTCGAACCGAGGGCGCATACATCAAGGTTGGCGTGGGCATGGGTCCGAGCATTCTCGGCAAGAGCGACCCCGACTATGTTCAAGTTGGTGCAATTGTCATGCGCAACCTCGTCGAGTCCAGGGATATAGGGCACGGAAAGGGAGCACTGGGTTATGGGTATGCTATTGGTTCGGATACTGCCAACTGGACATGCATCGAGAATGTGGCCGCGCTAGGGGTCGAGTATTCTGGAGACATTTCTGAAACTTTGCCCGAGCTTATCGCTCCACCTATGGCCTTTGTACGCGATGGACCTGCCGAGGCTCGGGGTCGTTTACAAAAAGAGTTCGTTCGAGGTGGGCGCGATTCATTTCGATTTTTATCTACGGAAATAACGCTGAACAGGTCATATTGAATGTCTCTTCCGTATCAAGCCCGGCCCATCCACCGTCCTCGGCTGGAGTCCAGGTCGATTCCACCTTGACATGGGCTCGCACGTCAGCCTGCGCTCGATCCGGCTCTGTCTGGACCGCGGCGGAGAGCTTTGCGTGCGCTCCGACCACCATAACGGACGTGTGCTCTGGACAGGCGGGAGCGGGTGGCTGCACCGCGACCGGGACGCGGCACTTGCGTTTGCGCCGGGTGGGAAATTGCTCATTGTAGACACGCGTACGCGCGCAACATTGCACGACTTTGTACCACACGTGCCTTTTGCCGCGTACGACAAAGAGGACGCACACATGCTCGTGTTGTGTGAAGTCCCGCACCGACCGTGTCTAGCTATTACAAGCCCCGCACCGCGCTCGAATACGCTGTTCTTGTCGTCCTACCACGAGCGGTGTGGACGCGAGTTTGTAGTCGGCCAGTTTGTGGCGCGGTACTGCGGACAGGGGCGTGGAACACTAGTGACAGTCCTAAATCCGTATACGCAGCTGGTAGTGTTGCGTTCGAGACACGACGGGCCGATCCGGACGCCATTGGTGTGGCCGCTGAACGACGGAGAATGGGAGACGGCCTGGACGAGTCCAAACGAGCGATCGGGCGAAGAGGTGAGGGACGCGAAACTCGCCTGGCAGGGAGACGGCAATCTCGTGAGTCCCCATCGTTTCCCTGGGCTCGTACGATGTTGAGCTGGTATTTAGGTCATTTATGCAAACGGCGGCGTCCCATGGGCGACCGCGACTATGGGATGTCAGCCCCCTGCTACGACGCTGCAGTGGGGGTTGGGCACGCCGGACGAGCCGTACATTGAGATAGTGGACGACGAGGGGACGAGACACTGGAGTACATGACCGCGCATACATTTACGGATAGAATGCATCTTGTTTACGGCACCGGACCAGGGATTGGCTCGGAACGATCACGCGGCTGGTGGGGCCGACCTCGATCAGCGAGGCAAATCCTTGCAGCAACGCAATCTAGTTTCTGATGGAAACTTGCTACGTCATGGGCGGGATTCGCCCGGCTGCTTTGCGCCCAAGGGCTTCGACTGGTAGATTGCAAACTACATTTGGACTTTAACACAACACACAACACAGAAAAGTAAACGAACGATATGACCGGACAAGTGGGCGTCGACCTCTGTGAAAAGAGTGTGGTAGACGTAGGGAAAGAGGGATTCAATCAAAAAGGTTATAAAAACATGGAAACAGATGTATGTGAGAAACGAAGTGAAAAGAAAGTGTTTCAAGACCTCAACGGATCGTCTATACGCGACTCATTTGTTGCCCCACCAACCGAAGACGGCGGCGCGGTTGGGGCAGCATCCCGTCGCGGCTGAACCTGGGTGTACATTGGGGGAAGTTCAACAACCTCATCGTCGTCAACTTCCCCTGCATCGGTGTGCAACACGAATCTAATTCATGTAATCACTAAAATTAGAAAAAAAAGCAGGTCATAGTTGCGTGCATAAACTAACCGTTGCGTCCCATGTGATCGCACTGATCCCGACGCTGCCATCTGTGCCTTGCTCATCCCACCTGTCATCGCTGTACTCGCCGAAAATCCACGCATATGTCGCGCAGGCCCAGGCGCGCCACTCGCGCCCTCACCTTGTACCTCATCCGCACCCGGGAAATACCCCTCCGGCTCGGGCGGCGGAAGAACATACGGATCCGGGTCGTACTCGCTCCTTCCGTACGCTTGAAGAGGGTCACTGGTGTGCGGCGATGGGAGCGGGTACTGCGCCTGGGGCCTGCTGTGTCCGGATTGGTCGTCTGTGATCAAGTCAACGGAGCGGCCGTTGCGCTTATGCGTCATGCCTTCCACCGAAGACTTGTCTTCGCCATATCTTCTGCGCCGCTGTTTGCGTTGTAGGATGAACCAGATGAGTGAGGCGAGTGTGATGAGGAAGACGGCCCCGCCCGCAATACTCGCGCCGATTACGGCCGCATTGTTGGTTGTACCCGGGGAGGAGGTGGGTGGGCTCGTGGCGGTTGCTGCAGCCGTAGACTGGGCTGTCGAGCCAGGGGAATTTGAATTTATACAGGACAAGTCGTCGGATGCGCTGACGGTGTAGAAATCGGTGGAGCCGCCTTGGCGCCCTGTAGAGTCTACCATGATAAAGACGATGTTGGTACCAGAGGCGACATTGGCGTTCCAGGTGTAAGAGTTGCCTTCAGGTGGTGATAAGATGAACGTCTAGAGGAATATTAGACTAGTCAAAACGCCAAGAACATGGTGGCGCACCTTGCCAAGAGGGATAAGACCATAGATAGTAACAGGCTGAACCGCGCCTGTGTAACCCTCCCAACGGTACGGTCGGCACTGTTGCAAAGCACTGTTCAACTCGTAGGTAAAGTCGGTGCCCGGGTCCGTTGTGTTGCAAGACTGCGAGTGGCTGTCTACGCCAGCAGTGAGAAGACCCGAGGTACCGCCAGTGCCAAAACCGGTGGCATCGGACATGGTGAGGAGGAAACGACGCTGGCTCTCCTGGCCGGTTACACGGAGGGTGGTGGTAAAAGAGCCATGAGTACCGTTGTATGCACTATTAGGGATGGTAATGTTTTGTGGGGTGCTAAAGAGCTATGGAGACCGTGAGTATAACGCGTGAGAGGGATCTTCGGACAAACTCACAGGAGTGATCTATCGGGGTTGATGTCATCGGTCAGCTCGTTCGCATAGAAACGGGCAACGAGCTTACCAGCAAATAGTAGGGCGCAGTACCCCCAGTCCAGGTCACAGTCAAGTCCCCACACTGCATCGGTGCAGTGAATACAAACGAAAATGCAGCAACATGCATCTGGAGAGCGCCGAACACGCCCAGGGCTGAAAGTGTGCGGGCGAGCCGGACCATGATGTGCAGCACGGAAGGTTATATCCCTGGGGAAGTGGAGTATAGTCGCAAGGACGAGCGCGCTCAGCGCAGCGCAGGAGCAGGAGGGGCTAGGACAGCCGCAGCAGGGGATGGACACGGTGGGGGTCAAGTTTATGTTCGGCTAAATCCACGTGCTTCGGGAGAGGGTCGCACAGCTTCAAGCCTTTAAATCCGAAGAACGAATTGAATTCCTCTAATGGCTCCATTAGCAATGCCCCTAATGTAGGCCTCGGTGCTCGAATCATGCTCGTCGCCGCTTCAGAACCGCTCCACATCGTACGAGGGCCGGGGGGAGCTGTCCCAGATCGCGGCCACGTGACCGTCTCCCCTCACATTCCTGACCTCCACTTAGTCCTACTTTGGCACCTATGCGCATTCAAGCCTTGCGTAGGCTACCACCGTCCGGGTCTACTACTCCCCTCAGACCTCTGCGATGTCGGCTGTATAGTGCCCGTTCAGGTCCCCTCGCCCGTGACAAAATCTGGGACCGGCCGAACTTGAAGAACCAGCCTCCCGCAGTCAGGAAGAGCATTTACACCCTCGGAGGTCTCTTTTTCCTCGCCTCGAGTGGGTATGTACTTTATAAGGCACATCAGGTCAGCCACGTCCGCCACACGAGGCACGAGTATTATCTGAGCGTGGACTCTAGCCCACCCGGCACTTTTGTCTAGCGGTGGTGCGGTGCTCGCGAGTTGCCAAGGCCGTAATCGAGGGCGTGATCGACTATAAAATCCTCTTCGCTAGGAATATCCCCGACGATGTGCTGCGGACCCAGGCTTATTCGTCATGCCACAAGCGCAGTGCAGAGCGAGTCTTGCATGCACTCCAGCTCAATGGGGGAATCTACATCAAACTAGTGAGCCCGTCGGGATATTGTTGGATATATGTCGTGACAAAATGTTTAGGGTCAACATATGGGTAGTATCCAGGTTTTACCAAAAGAATGGACTTCGACTATGCGTCCGTTACAGGTATGTACTACTTCACACGGCCAAACCACTACATTTTTATGATGTGAACAATAGGACCAATGCTTTCCAACGCCGCTAGAGGATGTCGATAAACTGTTTTTGCAAGATACAGGCATTTCATTATCAGACCAGTTCTCAGAGTTTGACGAAAATGTAAGCCCCAAACCGCTTATATCCGACAATATGCTCACACAAGCCTTAGCCCATTGGTGTCGCAAGCCTGGCGCAAGTACATATTGCACGCGATCGTGCCACGGGTCGCCAAGTTGCTGTAAAGCTGCAAGTAAGACACGTTCCTATAAGCATTCAATCGTCCCTCATTGACACCACGTAGCATCCTCACCTTGCTGAATTCGCAGAGATCGAGTAGGTCCTCACTCCAACGCAGCCCCAAATACTAACATCCCCGTAGCATAACTACAACAAGGCTTTCTCTCGCATTTGTCAAACGTTATTTCCCGACCTTCGAGTTCTCATGGCTCGGGGAAGAACTGGCTGCAAACCTTCCGCTTGAAATGGATTTTGTACACGAGGCACGGAATACCGCTAAAGTTACTGCAAACTTCAATAAAATTCCCAAGGGAAAAACGAGCGTGTATGTGCCCGAGGTGCTGAGAGCTACCCCAAGGACGCTCGTGATGGAATACGTCAAGGGTGGGAGAGTTGATGAGTGAGTACGACTGCGGAGAAGCATACAATATGCTAACGGGAGTAGCTTGGAGTATTTAGCGAGCCATAACATAGATCGCAATATGGTTAGTCAGGAGTTGTCGCGAGCGTTTTCGGAGATGGTGTATATACATGGGTGTGAGTACCCCTATCTGATCGAAAGAACATACTTTCATGCCCGGTGATTAGTTTTCCATGCAGGTGCTCGTTGAACCCATCGCCACACTACCTCATCTGACCTCTCATCCTTCGCAGATCCCCACCCCGGAAACCTCCTGATTCGACCGGCTCCGCCGAGCTCCAGGAGTCCGTACAACTTTGAGGTAGTCCTCCTTGTATGCTCTATGCCCTGCTACCAAGTTTCCCCCCCTTAACCCCTCGTTTGGTTCACAGGACCATGGTCTGTATTTTGATTTGGACGATGACCTCCGCCTCAACTATGCTCGTCTCTGGCTTGCGCTCATTGCCCCCGGGTTCCCGCCCGTGGCGCGTGCGAGGAGGCGCTATGCTGAAGCAATGAATATTACGAGCGACTTGGTAACTTTCTCTCTCAGTTTCTTTGGGTGGCTAATCCATACAGCCTACTGTAGTACCCCATATTCGAGTCTGCCATTACCGGACGCGCGGGCTTTGAAGGAACATGGGACATTCCGTCCGGAGACGATTTTCCTTCCATGATGGATTCCGTTGCTCCAGCAGATTCGTCCGACACTCTTGAACCCACCGCAACGTCAAGCGCTCCTACTCCCGCAGAAGCACCCAAGTTCCGTCGTGCGCGCGGAATGCTCGATGTGGGGCCTCAGTCCAAAGCCGAGGTGGACGCGATCCGGAAAGCTGTACTCGAACAAGAAGGCGTAGTGGAAGCCGTATTTGATCTATTGAGGAGAGTACCGAGGCGGGTGTTGATGATTCTCAAGTTGAACGACTTGACGAGGTGAGTCTGCCGCATCCGCTTGAGAACTATCTTATGCGCCATGGGTAGGAGTCTTGACCGTGCCCTTACTACAACCCATTCCGAGGTCCGTGTATTCGTGATCATGGCCCGGTACTGCAGCCGTGCAGTCTGGGAAGACGCACGTAAGCATACTGGCTGGTCCTTGGAGTTTGTCGGACACTGGCTCGCATATGTCACCATAAACAAGGGCCTGCGCGTTGTTGAATGGTACGTTTTCACGCGTTTACTCTTCACATGCAATTGTTGGGTGCTGATAACGGCGATAGGTGGATGGACACCAAGGCGCGTGCGGTGATTGCGTTGGCGTGGGCGCGTGGGCTGCTACGAGACGGTCTCCATGGCGCGTCGCGTGCTGCCGCGGGGCTCGCGTAGTTTTTTCACGTTGTGTGGGAGGGACTACTTGTGATTAGCGTTGGGCTGGCCTATTGTTAGAGCGCTCGTGTGCACATTTTGCTTCGTAGAGGGTCACGGCCTAATTTTATGCTGGATGACGACGGTTCTGATCCGAGTGGCAACGGTTTGTGAAAGCAAGGACAGTGTGGCTGGTACCACTTTCATAAATCACGTGAAATACAAAAAGTCTAGTATCAATGCGTCAACGCAATGAACTATCGTGAAGACAAACGATGCAACAATGCAGTACCCAACAAAAATCCTCTAGAAATGCTCCTTTTTGAACGTAAAGTTGATGGTGCCCGTGTTGACCGCCAAACACTCCTCCTTGATCGTCTTGGCAAGCGCAGAAGGTCCGCAGAAGAACGTGCCGACCTTGGTGCGGAGCGCGGCTTCCCGGCCGGGGAGGTACTGCCCGCTCTCGATCGCCATGCGCAACCGGCCATACACCGACTTCCAATCTGGGCGACCAAAGGTCGTGCGGGTACGCAAGAGCGTGAGCGGGTCGTACGATTGGCCGGCGTCGTTGACCGCAATGTTCCAGAGCATGTCTTCACCGATCTTTTGTGTGAGGTAGATGTTCATGCGCAAAAAGTCCGGATCAGTCTGTGCAGCCTCGACCTCCTGGAGCAACGACTGGAACCACCCAAACGAAGGCGCGTCGCGGCAGATCCAGAAAAACTCGACACGCTTGAGAGCACCCAGGTTCCCGCGGCGCTGGCGGTACCAGATGTGCTTCAAGATGCTCGCAAACGGCGTGACACCAATCCCAGCACCGATCAACACAGCGACTTCCGACTCGAACACGTCCTCGGCAGGAGCACCGTACGGCCCGTCGATGCGCACTCGCGGAAGGGTCAACGCACCAGCCGAGTCGATCTCGATAAACTCGCCCCGTCCCTCGGGGATGGCGTCAAGTCCCTGACCCTTGGCGTCGGACGCACGTTTCTCGAGCGCGTTCATCGCGTTCTTGGTGAGAGAAGCGACAACGTTTGGGCCTGCGCCGAGACGCTCGCCGAGAGCTTGAGTAAAGTCGCCGACTTGGCGGATGTGCACGCTGACGTACGGGTCTTCGGGCGCAGAGGTGATGGTGAACGGATGCCATTGGAACTTGGAGATCTCGGGGACTTGGATGAAGAGCCATTGGCCAGCGGTGTACTTGAAGCTGGGCTTCTTGATGCGGAGTTCCATCGCGCCGGACGGGTGAACGAGGACCTTCTCAAGGGTGGTAGCACGGCGGGCACGAACCTCGCGCCAGACACGTTCTCCAAAGTAGAGGATAGCAGGCCAGATGATAAAGCGCCATGAGAGATAGCCCAGGCAGTGCTCGGTGGAGTAGAACGGGAAGGTGCTGATGTAGTCGGGTTGGGCCGAGTCGCGCACAAAGCAACCAGTGGCGTGGGTGAAGAGCCCAAGCATAAAGAAGAACGCCAGGTGGTGAGTGTACCAGAACGCCTCGAAGCATTGCTTGCGGACTTTGTGGTGGGCGGTGCTGTACATCAAGACCTACGCGGTGTGAGTACATGCCAGAATGACGAGCACCTAGCCACATACCATGATGAAGAGCATGACATGACCGGTGAACCCTCCAGGCTGGGCGTAGTGGATTTGCAACGCCGACTGGGGCCGGACCTCTGCGAAACAATAAATATGCAGCATAGACCAAGCAAGACAAAGGACTCACGAGAGCGCTCAACGTTGATGAAATTGACATAGTGCGCGGTTGTATGGACCTATTAAAAAAAATGACTATTTCAGGATTCTGCCGGACAATGGAAGGCCCGAGTGGAAATTACGTACCATCGCCCAAAACGCCATTGAGTACGCCACCTGGCGGTGGAACCAGATGTTTTCGTCGGCGGGCATCAGCCAGGTGAGCTTGGGACGGATGATACGGATTATGTTGCGCAACATGGGCAGCAGGATGAGCCCGCCGTCAAGGGCTAGCACGAGCCCTGCCCCGCGGGAACTCCAGACCGAGAAAGTGAGGGCATTGAGCGCGGCGAGACGCTTGTTGGAAGCCTGTGAACAATGTCAGCGGGTTGAGCGTGAAGGGGTAGGCTGATACCCGCCTGGCTGTACCACCCATAGGCAAAAGTGCCCAGGTGAATGCCGTACCAGAGGACGTTGAAGATGAGACGGCGAGGAGCGAGAATCTCGCGTTGGATCCAAGTCTCAGGCATGGTTACCGTGTGTTCGTCAAAGGTGGTGAGGAGAATTATATGGGCGCAAGACCTGCTGCGCGAATGTAGGAGAAAGAACGAAGTGGACCAGCTAAAGAAAGACCGCCTGGGCAAGGGAAAGTGGGGGCACTGGCGTGCAGATGAAAGGGGCCGGGTTATAAGGTGGAAGATCACTTCTGACGAGGTCAAGACCAGAACACCTTTTTATTACTTCTCGCGACAGCCACACGTGTTACCCTGGTAACGGGCGAATACAGATTATGTCATTCCCTGGTTCCTCGCGACGCAACTCCTCTACTGTTCGGGTGTATATGGCCCCGCCATCAGACAGAGGTTTCGTGGTGTAAACTGGACGTGCATCGCAGGCGTCCGTTTGGTCATGTACGTGACTAGCAAGTCGGCACTGGGGCAACCAGTCGTCAGCAATATACTCCATCACAAACCCACAGGCCAGTTGCTGATCCAACCACTGGGGCGCTTCCAGCCATGACTAGAAGCCCGACGAGCACCAGGCACCCAACCAAGCTCGTACCATTTCGGACTTGGCAACCCACACGCGAAACTCACCTTTTCACGACTTCCTCCTTGGATTCGTCCTTCCCTCCTACACCAATATCTGCCCCAGCTCCCATCCCTCCTGGGTGCTTCACGTCCCAGCATCTCACCGTCCAGTCTCCTCCACCCGAAACCAATACACTCGACTCGGCGCTAAATGAGAGTGAATGTATTGCTGCAGTGTGCCCTGTCATCTTTTTAATACGTCGACCAGAAGACAGATCCCACAAATTAATAGACAAGTCTTCGGCTGAAAACTCTGTTAATGTAGATCTTTCGGCGTGATTCAATGGTCGCTCACCAGCACTAGCAAGATACCGTCCGTCTGGGCTCGTCGCCATGCTCGTTATGGCACCTTGGTGCCCAATAAACACGCGCACGCACGACCCTTTTTGGACATCCCAGAGTCGGCACGTCCAGTCACTCGACCCTGTGGCGAGATACAACCCATTGGGATGGAATCGCACGCACTACCACACAGGTAAGTTAACAACCACGTAGCGATTCCGCAAAGAAAGACCTAGCGCATACATCAACGTCACTCAGGTGTCCAGCGTACACCCTCACGGGCGCGACCCGCTCCGAGCTCCACAACCTCGCCGTCCTATCTCTCGAGCCCGTCGCAAACCAGCCTCCGCCGCCGGCACCCGCCCATTGGACGTCCCACACTGGCGCCTGGTGTCCACGGTAGACGGCAACGTTGGTGAGCGTGTCCAGGGACCAGAGACGCGTAGTTGTGTCGGCCGAGCAGGAGAGAAGGTGTCGTGGGGTGGGTGAAGAAGGGTCGAATGTGGTGGTGTAGACGGGGCCAGAGTGGGCTATAAGTTTCCTAGTAGCCGCCCCGTGTTTCTCGCGGAGGCGTTTGAGGGATGATGCTGAACACAGTATTTGAAGAGTTGGCACATTAGTGTCAACGTAGATTCGATTAACGCAATTCATGACTCGCCATCTTTCACGGCAGCCGCCTGAAAATCACTTCTCATCCCGCGCAGCTTCTCTCCCTTCAAATTCCACAACCTAATGTAGCTCTCAGCAAACCCGACAGCCATCAACGTTGAATCTTGCGAGAACCCGGCGCACGTCATTCTACATTCGGCTCATCAGCAGTCTGCCCAAGTCTGCACAAAGTACCCACCCATCCATTGCATCATGTACCGTAAACGCGCACACACTCGGTAAAGCTCCACTCCTCTGCGCCGCCGTAAACCGTTCAACGCTCCCCACGGCTTCACCAGCATCTGGGCCCAACACATTCGGGTCCAGCCTAATCCTCTTCCTAGCATCTCGCACCTTTTCTACCTCCCTTTTTACATCTGCCTGCTTAAACGTCGGTGGCTGAGGCAGGAGATCTGCATGCGAAGGGGCGGCCAAACCCGGGGCCGAGGTGACCTGTCGCTGTTGCACACCTTCCTCTGTGAGAACGCGATCAGTCTCTTCCTGGAGAGGCAACGAGAGAGGTGCGGGTCCGAGCTTCAGCGGGCCCTGGGCGAGGTGAAAGGCCGAAGTCGTCGCCGCCACGCCATCAGCGTGTGGGGGTGTGGGGATAAGCGAAGAAACGAGTCCGGTGGATTCTTCAAGCGTGAGGGGCGAGACTGACGTCGCAGCCGAAGTCGTCACTAGCGTCCCGCAAACTCAGATTTGAAAACACTCGGACCAAGCCAGGCTAAACGCACCATCAAATTGGAGGTGTGCGTTGATGACATGCATCACAGCCATGCGCGCGCGTCGACTCCTGTCCCCGCCGAACCCCTCGCCCGCACCGGGCGCCTCGCCACCAAAGCCCTCGGTGAGCCAACCGAGCAAGAGACCAAAGCCGGAGCGCGTCATGCGCACCACGTATTTTTCGGAGCGGAAGCGCATGGCAAGTTCATCTGACTTGACATGAGATGGCAGGAGGAGAGTGGATAGATGGTGGAGGGTTGCACGGTGCTGTGGTGCCAGGGAGGGAGAGTAGCGGGTAGCTAGTTGGATAGCTGAGTGCTGGGGGTGAGTGCGTGCTGGAAGGGGGCGAAGGTAAGATCTCACCTTGCGCCTTGTACCCCTCTGACACAAGATCCAGGTAGAAATGACAATACACAGGGAACAACAACGGCCTAAACTCATGCTATCGTGATACCACGCCTTTAGTAATAATACTAAATACTCAAAACAAACGACCAACCACTCACCCTATAAATATCCAACGACCCGTCTACCCACGATTCCAACTGCCTAAACGCCTCCTCCCGCTCCGAGGGACTCAACACAACCGCCTCTTCCCGCCCCTTTGCCCGAATCGACGCGATCCCCGCTGCGTCCTTGCTCGCCTGGTCCGGGTCGATTTTACCCCCACCAGGCAAGTTTTGCGCCGCGAGCTCGGACAACGTTTGTGTCTTTCCCGAGTCTTCGAGAAAGGCCTGTTCGGCGCGTTTGAACCCGCGCTGGCGGAGGTATTCGAGGACGTGCTGGGTGTTTAGGCGCGGAGTGGTAGGACTTGTCGGGAGCGCGTTGGCGGATGATGCACCATTTGGGAGAGCCGAGTTGGGTTGAGTATCGGTGGGAGAGGTGTCAATCGGGCTGCCCGGGTCGGCCATCGTCAGTGCACAGGGAGAGAGGTGGCGACAAATACAGCAAGGTCTCACGTGAGCTCGTGGCGCGTCGATCAAAATCCTGGGAACCGCTCACGTGTCAAGTTGAAACTCCAACTTTAGCAACGATCTTCCGAGTCGTCCACACCATGCAGTTTGAGCTCGCGCCGACTAGTCTTACTTCTGAGCAGATACGAATAACCTATCTGCGTGCACTCGGACGGGCGAGAGAAGGCTTGCGGATGGAGCTGGTGGGCGGGGACAAGACACCCGCCGCCATCGCGGCGTATTCAGACGCTGTCGCGCTCTGTGACGACGTGTTGGATACCTTGCGGTGGAGTGAAATCCCTGAGCGGGAGGAGGAGGCGACCAAGGTCCAGATCCTGGTGCGTGCAACTTGCTCTTGCATCCGTGTATCCCTTACTGAACATGGCACGTATTTTGTAGCGAGACAGCTATAAAGCCGTTGTCGAAAGCCTGTCCTGGCTCGAACAGGTCCAGCCCGGATACGTCGCACCTCCACTCAAACGATCCCCTTCACCCAAAAAACTTACATATGACGAACGATCCCAGCCGCAATCTGGATCTCAATCGCCGCGGTCGCCCAGGTTCCCGCAATTCGATGTCGAAAAGGCTCTAAGCGCGTGACGCGTCTCTAGCTCATCCAGCCAATGTCACACCACAACAGGCATTCCAACATTATGGACGCGTCTTGTTGGTATGCTCGTACGCTTCTCACGGACACCTGCCACGTTTTTGTCTCATGTCATGAATTTATGTAAACCGCTTTCTTTTCTTCCTTGGTTGGCTGATCGGTGCCCAGCGCTCGTGATCATGTTGTCTATGTACCTGTACAGTAATTGGATACATACTTGCTCGTTTGGGGGAAATGAGTCTTTGCGCGTCATGGTTCTTCCGAAGCACCTGATCTATGGTTGCGGTTGAAACACTTTCATTGATCTTGGGCTTCAGCCACTAGGTATTTCAGTTGGTTGTTCGGATAAAGCGTGGAATTGTTCACGAGTTATTACTGCCGTGGTATGCATACATACGACAAGACGCCTCTCGAATGCAACACCCAACGCGTCGTGCCCGCTGTACGCCGGCGTGCGAAGTGGGCCGTGAAGTCTGCACCTCTGGGAAGAGACACGAGGTCGCCAGCAACGTCAGTCTGACTCTGATCACAGCAACCAACATTTTGTTACAAACGCCAGCACTACGGATGTTGGAGTTACGAACACCAAACGTGAACAACCGACACACTCCACCTTAACTGACGCGCTTGCTCTCGCACGCAAGGCCGTCAAGCTTGATGAACAAGGAGCTTCGGGGCCTGCGATTGCGACATACGTTGAGTGCGTTGAGCAGCTGAACCGGGTTTTGGAGAGGCTGTCCGTAAAAAGTGGCCGAAAACGAGAAGGGGCGAGAAGGGCAGCGACAACCGTGAGTATTGTGTTGTGGCCGTTTATATCGATGGGGATGCTTATTGGTAGCGCGATACTTCCGACACTCGTATGAGAATATTGGCTCTTATTACAAACCAAGAAGTGAGATCTGTCCAACATGCGTGTAACGAGGCACCGAAACCGCTGTCAGTAGAAGGTTCCTTTGAACAAACTCGAACATGAGCGCATGGTTGATCTCGAGAAGGGTGATCGATACACACCTGTTCACGACGAGCGTATGAGAGCCGGGACATTGACAGTGGTTCTAGTGATATTTGGTATATTGGTGCTGTCGGAAAGTACGGACCTGGTATGGCGGTTTGAACGAATTGCGTACAATGGCGGTGATGGAATAGCATAAGCATGAACTTTGTTTCAATGAGGCAGCTGGGGGCGCTATCTCAGCCCCACAAGAGCGTGAAAGCCGCGCATACATTCGCTTGGTGCCGAGCACAATGTGTCTTGGGCCATGTTGGCGCGAGTAACCGCACTTCAGGAACGAGCTACCAGAGGGGAAATATGTCGGATAAAAGACATTGCAGGCGGTGGGCTGCTCGCACGCTGAAAATCGCACAAGGTTCAACGGGGCGTGTCCGAGACAAACAAGAGAACAATGTATTTGCGTAGAGTCGGTTTGCAGCCGTATGGAGCAGGAAGCCATTTGCGCACCGATGGATTCTCAGACCGATTTTAACACACGTGGACCGGCTTCGGCGCCGACACAAGGCCTTCCGCCATTGTTGCGGGCGGTGGCAAGATAATCGCGGACGCCCTGTGGCTCTGGGCGTGGGGGCTCTCGGTGGATTTAGCAATAGGTTTAGTGGGGCTGTTTGGCGTAGCGCCTGGCGCCAATTGGTCTCCTGTCCCAACCTGCCTTCATTCGCCATCTCGACCTTCATTTCCACGCGGACATGGACCGCGCCGCCTACGACCGCACCCACTGGGAGCGCACCGAGCCCCATCCCTTTGCTACCCCCCCTGTCCGCACTGCGCCCCTGCGTGCGTCTGCCTCGTTTGGTGCTCCTGGAAACGTTCATATTCACTCATATTCAATGTCTTCCGCAGGCTCATCCAACGAGTCGCTCAGCTCGACCTCCCGCCGCGGCCCGCCTCCGTTCTCCCCACCGCGCAGGGACCCGCCCCAGACACCGAGTTCGACCCGCCCCCCCTCGTCGCGCCGCGCACTCACCGCTGCTCTCGAGCTTGCCCAGGAGGCCGTCCGCATCGACAGCTCCGGCACAGAGCCGCTCGCCGCCATCGCCGCCTATGGC
>WSLN01000030.1:0-22452 GCA_019677355.1 Ceratobasidium sp. 370
AGCAAGCACCTTCCTAGTTAGGTGCGATTCAGGTCACGTGCAATTTGCTAAGTCAAAACTGCATGTCGTCTACTTTATGTTCATAAATACCTCTTGCTAGTCACGATCCCGATTTGGTCACGTGTGACGACACGCTTGCGGCCAACCAGACCAAAGGCAGTGCAACCCGCCTGCACAAGCGGCCGCGACGCAGGCGTCATTGACTTCGTTTCTACTCTTCATATTTGCCTCGTGTTTTCTGCTTGACGTCTGTTCCTATCCGATTGATCGCGCATTGTAACAACACAAGTCCTCGAAAGCCCCACGACTACAACCTCTGAGAAAGATCTGCTCGTACGGAGTGAACTCGACACACCGGCCATCATGATATCTGACGAGGGTTTTACCGACGAGGATGCCATGGAGCACACCCCACCGCCCTCGCCGTCGAAGCTTTACCAACCGTGGATGAACGAGTTGAGTGACGCCCAAAGACAAGGTAAGAGGACCTGCGCGGTTTGCCTGTACACAGCTCATACTATGCTCTCAGAGCTCGCCTATCAGTTACTCGCAACGCTACCGAGGACTCAATTAGCAGAGTTCCACAGGAACCTGGCCCCCAAGCTCAAGGTAGACATCGTCGGGGTGAGTCGGGTGGTACTAGGCTCAAAGTGTTGTTAACCTTTATTCTTCAGTCCCTCCCTCCAGAAGTCGCTTTCGTTATCCTATCTTTCCTGCCCTATACGTCTCTGCTTACATGTGCTCTAGTGAGCAAAAAGTGGCGGACGCTCTCAAATGACCAGGAACTTTGGAGGAGACTGTGTCATGCCCGCGGTTGGGAGTGGAGGACGCCTAGACGAGATGGTTGGACGATCCAACCCAACCACCGAATAGACCTCGACGTAGATGAAGGTGTGGGTGAGGAGGAGGCCGAGTATTCTCTGGACGCCTCTGCCATCATTGGACCCTCGTCTAGCGCGTTGCGCAACAGAACGCACGATTCTGGATTTGTCTCAATGCTTATGGATGGCTCATCGCTAGTGATGCCTAGGTTGCACCCCCGACCGTCACCAGTACAACAGATTGGGTTGGCACTGTCACGATTCGACAAACCGGGTCCTTCAATCCACAGTCGCGTGCTGTCCACAATTGCTAGCTCTCCGTTGGTCAACGCGAACTACAAACTGCTCCACCAAACACGCATTCTACTCAATTCTCGGATACGGAAGGCGTCGTTTCAGATGACTGCGCTGCCGTCACCGCGCGAGCACGGCCCGAGCCTTCACCCACAAATACTCTCTCAGGGTCACACCTCTACGATATACTGCCTTGCCTTGTATACCCATCCTTCTTCAGGACAGCAGTATCTCCTTACGGGGTCTCGAGACTGTACGATATTAGAGTGGGACTTAAGTGTAGCACGTCCCGTTCGGTCCTTCAAGGGTGCTCATTTTGGGAGTGTGTTGAACTTGGCTGTGACGGACAGGTGGATGGTCACTGGGGGGTCGGACGGTCAGGTTGTAGTATGGGACCTGATTGAAGGAACAGTGCACGTGGCTCGCCGGGATACTGAAGATAGCGTGCTGTGTGTTAGAGCTAGTGCTCGGACTGTGGTCGCATGTGGGAAGGGTGAGTTGGGCCAACTTCTAGAGAGCATCACTCACCGTCGCCACTCAGACCGGCATCTGCGAATTTATTCCTTACCCGGCCTGCAGCTGGTCCATACCTTGATGTCACATCGCGCCGCCGTTAATGCTTTGTCTCTGTCTCCCGATGGGCTGTTTGTAATATCCGCCTCTGGAGATCGCAGCGTTCGGATATGGGATACGGTAAAAGGAAATGTTGTAGCTTCCCTTGAGGGTTGGCACTCGAGAGGGTAGGTGTCCACCCCGATATCCTGCTACTCGGCGGCTAACCGTCTGTTACAGGATTGCTTCAATTGACTTCCACCCACCTTATATTGTCTCTGGCTCGTCCGACAAACACGTTCGCGTGTTTAATCTCCAAACTCGCGAAGGGTGGTCGACCTGTTGCGACACTACCCGTGTCTCGCTACCCAAATTACCCGACAACCTCCCAGCCTCACTTACCTCCGGGCTGAGCTTTACTCCCCCCGCCCCATCCCGGAGCGCACCCTTGCCCCTCGCAACCGGTACAATCTGCCAATCATGTAATGGAGCTGGCACAGTCGGAACACAGCCTGTAGGACACAAGGACCTGGTCCGTACGGTTGCAATGAACCATGATTTTGTGGTAAGTGGTAGCTATGATGAGACCATCAAGGTTTGGGACCGCCAAACTGGTGCGCTCTTGGCTGACTTGACGGGCGGACACACGGGGCGAGTCTTTGGCGTGGTATTTGACGGTACCAAGGTAATTCATTTGGTGGTTTGCCGTGCGGTTACTAATCAACTCGCGTTATAGATTGTATCTTGTGGCGAGGATCAGGCAAGTCGATTATCTCGCCTATAGATACTCCCACGCTGACACCATGTTTAGAAAATATGTATTTGGGACTTTAGTTCCGGACTGGACACAGGCTTTATCAAACTATAATAGTGTAGTGCAGTATACCCATTTGCATGTATTCACAGTGTATCCCAAGTTAGGGCTGTCGCTTTCACTCATTTCGCTCCCGAGAGTTGATGTAAGCGACACACGTGGCTATACACATGAATCAAGAAAAGTCTATCATCATACTCCTACCACACCCCATCCAGTCACCAAAATGCGAGTCAACCAGCCTTCCAACCAGATCAAGTAAGCTACATGTCGTTGAGCGACGTGGCCAATACTGAGTTCTTCACCAGACTTACAAACGTGTCGGTTGTGCGATTAAAGAAAGGCGGGAAGAGATTTGAGGTAAGCCACCACTAGGAAAAGCAGTCAGATTCTAATTGTTTGTAGATTGCTTGCTACAAGAACAAAGTACAAGAGTGGAGGAATGGAGTGTAAGTTGACTTCCCGCTCCGGTGCAACTGCCCTCTCACGTTGCGATACGTAGGGAAACAGATTTGGACGAAGTACTACAAATCAACAACGTCTTTTTGAACGTCTCCAAAGGGCAGGCATGCAACTCGGAAGAGCTGCAGAAAGCCTTTGGAAAGACTGATATTTCGGAAATTGTGAAAGAAGTGGGCATGACCAGCCACAAGCCGCGCTCTCGACTAATGCATTATTGCCTAGATCTTGAAGAAGGGTGAATTGCAGGTCGGAGACAAGGAGCGAGAGCATGAGTCTTCGCAACTCTGGAAAGATATTGCGACCCAGGTAGCGGAGAAGTGTGTCGACCCCTCGACACAGCGACCATATCCTGTTGGGATCATAGAAAAGGCTATGACTGAGGCCGGGTTCAGCGTCAAGACTGGCAAGAATGCCAAGGCTCAGGTGAGCCCGGCATGCGTTGAAGCGGCAAGCCATT
Organism: Ceratobasidium sp. 370; assembly: GCA_019677355.1. NCBI lineage: Eukaryota > Fungi > Basidiomycota > Agaricomycetes > Cantharellales > Ceratobasidiaceae > Ceratobasidium > Ceratobasidium sp. 370. Next base: position 3,401 of record WSLN01000030.1, read on the forward strand.
CTAAGTTGGGGCAGGTTCTCGAGTGCATCAAGCATTTGCAGAGTCATTCGACGCTTCCTATTCAGCGAGCTCGGATGCGCATCAGGATAACGATGCCCTCGGAGGATGGAAAACGGTTGAAGGAAAAAATACTACAGGGCGCGGACAAGGTAGAGGACGAAGACTGGGGTGAGGAGTGGGAGGTGGTAAGTATCACTCTTAATTCCTAGTTTAACGAATCTAACATCCCAAATAGACTATGCTTATCGACCCAGGTCAATTCCGTGTGTTGACTGAATTGATCCAATCGGACAAAGAGTTGAAAGGATCTGGTCGGCTCGAAACGCTTAGTTTTGCAGCAAACGCTTGATCTATCTACTCAGACCTGATATGTATATTCTGCTTAATAAATAGATGAATTACTACCGCCGCTGCGAGACTGCACGCTCAGAAAAGGTGTTGAGGGCATGGCGTGTTGTATGGTCAATGTCGTGTAACAGGATGGGCCTGACAAACGCATTCCAGTTATCCGTCCAGTCATTCCACAGATGTTGGCCTTCGTCAGTCATCCCCAAAGGCGTAGATATACGCGTCCGCTTGTTCAGCCCTTGACGCAGAACATCCAGTCGGTTAGTTTCCGGAAAGTGCGAAAACAAGTTCTGCACTGGGTTAGACTCGAGTTGGACACCGTGCATAAAGTCACTCACCACAATATGTTCTACCAGCTCGTCCGTGTGTCTGAATTTGAGGCCGTTGACACCATCTTTGACCAGTTCGTCAAGACTGTTTAGGACGTAAGCCTGTGGTAGCAGACGAGGCTATACACATACCATTCAAAATCTAATGCGCATACTGGGAGAGCACAGCCAAACATATCCACTACTTTCATTGGCAGGTCCAAGCCAGAAGATGAGCTATGAAGGGATATACCAAGGTCCGCCGAGCCTAGGGGCAGCATGTGAATACATTGGTCGATGTTTTTCGACAAACGACGCACCAAGCAGAACTGGGTAATCGTCCGGTTCAAGCCAAATGCTGGCACAACGTACCCACTCCCATTTTTGCTCCTTTTCTAGTCGCGCAATCTCCGCCATGTACGAGTTTCTCAAGGGACCTTTGCCAGTGATCAGTGCAAGGAGTTTGGGTAGCCCACCCGCTTTCGCACGCTGTTCGTATTTTGTGAGTGCACCCAGTAATATCGAAAAATCTTCGTCGGCGGTCCAAGATGTACTGCTGACCACGAGCGCGGGGCGGTCGTCGCGGAGGACTTCGCCAGATGATACAGCATATATGGGGTCGTACCCGGCCGAGAGCGAACTCGTGACCTTTGTAAATGCGGAAGAACTAGGACTTTGCGATTTTGGAAGGAACGACCTGACGGATACCGGTAATGCAGGTTGAAGTCGGTTGAAGAGCTAAGGATACGTTAGCGAAAGAGCCGCGGCGTTTGTCGGCTTACATCATGGATTTCAGCAGGATTTGAACGTCGGAAATGCGACGGTGGTCGGTCGTGCAAGGTTAATAGTTTGCCCCTGCGAGTCATCAGCAGCAAGCTGGCGCTGGTTTGGTTGAACCTACATGAGCTTCCATTCCTTGACTAGCTTGTCTTTCATCGCGTCTGTGACAAAAAGATGCAGATACGCACGCCGCCCAAATGTGCGTTCGATCCTACATCCCTTGAGAACAAGACTGTAAGGACCGAATGGAAGCTCACATTTTAGCCAACTCGACCAATACGTGTTTCTTCCCGAGGCGTAAAGCCAAAATGCTGTACCCCAAGTTATGCCAATCGATCACAAGCTTGGAACTACGTAGCCAACACACAAATTGGACAAGTATGAGCGTAGGAATTGACGGAGGGTTCTAGAGACACGTCAATTGTCTATCTTATAGTCAGGCGGATGATAGCTTACCTGCACCATGATATATTCTGGAACCGGAATGTTTACTAGCGTCCAGATAATTGAAATCGCCTGAATCGCTAGCTTGAGCGGGGCCGCGAGTATAAAGAGTTGCCGGGGCAGGGACGTTATGAATTTTGGTGGGGATGTCAGAGATAACATGGTCAAATTTGGGAGCTCTCTTAGAGCTTTGATTAACGTAGAACCTGCGACAACATTGTGAGTGTCGTTTTGCAAAATATGCGCAAACGCTCACCAGAATATCCTATCAAGTATGTGTCAAACTGGTTCTCGGCCAAGCTTTGAGCATGATACATCATTCGTGGACTTCTCCCAACATCTCCAAGTACCAAGATAGCAATGGAGCGTCGAACTGGGGACTTTTTGCGATGAAACACAAGCCAAAGCGCGATAGCGGTTATCAGTACAACAAGCTCCGGAAAGTAGACGTGCATCCTAGTGGACTAGCATGGGCTTGAGATGAGGTTGAGTGAGAAATATAGCATGCACGTGTCATGAGCTCACTTGTGTTCAGGTACCACCAACGTGAAAACACTTGATATAAACCTTATTAGTGATACACAGAACAAGGCGACTTAGCCAAGCGGTCTAAGGCGCCAGACTAAGGTTACATGAGCTGCTTACGTAATCAAATCTGGTTCTTCGGAGCGTGGGTTCGAATCCCACAGTCGTCATACCTTTTTTTTTAACGATTTTTATTAGTCCAAACTAGGCAAAAACTACCCCTGTTCATGCATACCTTAAGTTACGTTTAAAAAAAATCTATACGTCGCCTGATAGCCCCGGGCTTGACTAGCTTCGCCTGGTATGGGAAGCTCGGTCAAAGGCTTCTGAAAGTCTTGTGAGTGATTGCTTCTTTGCAGACAAGACTGGGGACTAATAACCACGAAAGCTGAAAATCAGAGGTATCACCCCAGCAATTGAAAAGTACTCTGGCCATGCAAAAACTACTCCTGTGAATGCTCAATTACTGTACTTTTCCTGATGGCAAATACCCTACTTATGATCTTCAACATGCACCTGAAGTAATGTATCCCGCTTTGCAGGCTTCAATGTGCCACTATCTAACGGATCAGCTCATTGGGATTATCTTCGGTTCACATACACTATAGAGAAGCGTAATCTACTACAACTTGAACGGCGTCTTGGCGTACTCGACCCGAGCTGACGCAGCATCGTCTACAAACCAGTAGACCTGCCCTGGAGAGATCGGCCAGACACGAGAGGACGGAAGCCCCTCCTCGGGATGATCAATAACACGCTTCAGTATCTCTTGCTTCCCCTCGCCCGACGCTACGAAAACACACTTCGAACCGTGATTCAAGACTGGGAAGGTAAAAGTGATGCGGCGCGACGGAGGCTTGGGAGAGTCTTCGATGGGGGCGATCCAACGGTCATTTTCGCTGAGCAGCTCATGTCCGGGAAAGAGGGAGCATGTATGCCCATCGGGTCCCATGCCGAGCAGGATGAGATCGAATACGGGGAATCGAGCAGCGTCCTTTTGCGCAAATTCTCGGATAAGGATCTTTTCGTACGCGTCCGCCACCTCTTCCGCATCATCCAGGATGCTTGTATCGATGGCGTGAATATTCTTCTCGGGAATGGGGACGTGTGAGAGGAACTCCTTTTTGCACAGTCCATAGTTCGAGTCTTCATGATCGAGCGCTACCAGGCGCTCGTCAGCAAAGTAGATGTACCTTGACTTTTATTTAGCCAGACCCCGATACCCAGGCGCATACACATACCACTTATCCCATGGAATGTCTCTACGTCCGATCAATCCCCTTAGCATCTTTGGAAGCGAGCCTCCTGACAACGCGACGGTAAATTTGCCCCTCTTTTCTACTGCCTCGGCCTGAGCCTTGACAATGAACTCGGCCAGCGAATCGATCAACGCGCTGCTTGCGTTGAAGGAGTACAAGATGGGTGGCTGAGGCTTGTGTGATGCGGGCATGTTGGGCATAGGTACGATGTAGAGACAAAGGCTAGTAAGAATTAACACTGTGATGCTCAAAACGGCGAGCGTGATGGTTGAGAGCAAGAGATCATCCGTGAGAGATCGTATACTTCATATATTTGTCAGCTGTGCATCATTGCGTCATACACTCTGTTTATCTCCGAGGAATTTCCGGTGCATCACAGCCACACTCTCCTCGTCGATTTGTTGTCCTCATTAGCCTCTCAGAGCCCGTTCTGCGTCCTTCTGACGCTCCCGTTGCACCCTCTCCTCCCGCTCGCGATTAATATCGTCGAGGATCCCCCTTGCCCCACTGGTAATCAGGGTTCTTGCAACATCCCGCCCTACCCCCTCGGCTTCCTCTACAGATGATACCACAGTGGTGATGGTATGTTGCACGTGTTTGGATCCATCTAGAGCTGTTACCGTGCCCGTGAGGGTGAGCTTGGAAGGCCGTGGCGCCGACTCTACGCTTTCGCCCCCACTTGCTCCGCCACTGCCTTCGGTCTGAACACCCGCACCCTCGGTCGCATCGGCTTCGTGCTCCTCCAATAGTGTAGTGACACCCACGGGTACACTGCAGCCTCCCTCCAGGACTCGCAAGCAAGCTCGCTCGGCCTTGCACGACCAGGCAGTGCGCCAGTCTTCAATTTGAACGAGCAATTCCCGAACCTCCACGTCATCCGCACGGATTTCGATGCCTAGAGCGCCCTGGCCTACTGCATGTAATAGCGTAGGTGCACCAAGGGTGGCAGTAATCCGAGAACCAAGTCCGAGCCGCTCGAGTCCCGCTCGCGCGAGGATGATTGCGGAATAGGGCCCTTCGGGGTTGTCGAGCTTTTTGAGGCGGGTATCACTGAAAACAGATAATTAGTTTGAACGTATGAGCGAACCCGATGATGACAAACATGTTGCCTCGCTGCGTCATATTAGTGCTGCATAAGTGTAATTAGTTTTAGTTGGACGTACCACATCCTTAAACTCCAGATTCGGAAATTTTCGCTTCAACTGAGCTACACGCCTCACGCTGCTCGTCCCTAGCACAGCTCCATCCGGTAACTCTTCAAGAGTTTTATACGGCAAACCATCCTTCACGACTAGACAATCGCGTGGGTCTTCCCGTTGTGTTATGGCGCCAATTTCGCCCCCCTCTGGTAACAGAGTCGGAACATCCTTCAAGCTGTGTACGATCATGTCGATCTGGCGGTCGAAGAGTGCTACCTCCAGATCTTTTGTCCACATCGCCTTTCCGCCCAAAAGGTAGAGCGATTGAGACTGGTTTCGGTCTCCCTCGGTAGTCAAGTAATGTATGTCAAAAGTTTTATTCGGATAAAGCCCAGCAAGAGTACTTTGAACGAGTTCAGCCTGAACCCGAGCTAGCTGAGACCCGCGGGAACCTATAGTGAGCTGCGTGCGACCGCTAGTAGACATATTTTATCTGCACCACAGAACGGAATGATTGGCAGGATCAAGGCAGGGTTTGATGGTAATGGGACACAATGCAACACTGATGAACCGTCCGGCTGGCGCTTATCATATGCTTACTTCAAGGTTATGATTGATTTCAAGATGACCCAGCCTATCTATACATGCCTACGTTATGCTGCCAAGCCAAAAATCCCATTGGCCTTGACCAGTACCTCTTTTTCCGCTGGAGACAGCGAAGGGGTTGACGTGTCAAATGGTTTGAGACCCATCGCACAGCGGCCTTCAGCGCTAGTTATATGCTCCTCTCGCCCCTTGTTAGCAAACTCGCTTTCTCCTTTGCTGTCATACTGAGGAAAGTCCGGAGGGGGTCTGCCGGCCAGGAATGCCTCTCTCTGGTTGGTAACATATTCAGCGTTCGGCAAGGTTAAGCTGCATATAGGCATGAGGGATTGGTTAAGTGGTGTGCGAATGATCGTGCTTACGGCACGGCCGGGATGTACATCACCGAGGAGACTTCGGTGCCTTTATGCTCGGTCTCAACTGAATGAAGCAGATCACAGTGCCAGAACACCTATTGGGATTGTCTCAGGTGCCAGCCGGAGCTAGTAGAGAACGAACACACCATGTCGCCTGGGTTCACTTTTGGAGCACTCGTCATCGTCCGGTCGACCTTGAGATGAGGGTGCGACACCTGGCTGGCTTGCACGGATGTGAACATCTCTTTTCCATGAGCGTCCAGTTCCCGGCGAACACCTTGAAAATCTGGCGAACTTTCGACATCGATAACCCAGTTGGAAGGATCGATGCTAGTAAACATACCCAGGTAAATTAATACGCAAGCTTAGGTCAAGTAACTCACTTGCTGGGGTTGTTGTCAACAGGTTTGAAGAATGGCCGGAGTATGATGTATGCGGTCAGTAGCGTAAGATCCGGGAAGAACCGTATAGTACCCTCCCCAGGCGCCGTGGACCTGTGCAAGGATAAACAACAGTGCTTTGCACGAATGGGATGTACATACGACATCGCAAGCCACCCCTGCCAGGTACGGAACACCGAAGACTAGGATAAATGTTGTAAGAAAGCATGGTCATCGGTAATCAGTCCAATCACTCACCTGGCTTGGACGCTTGTACATATCCGTGTTGCCTTCTAGTCGGTGAGTAAAGTCAAACGGGTCGTATTCTGGCCAATCACCAGCAAGGATGCTGGCAAAGCACTTCCTAAATACCGGATCTTCCCACCGTTCGATACTCCCGCCTGTATGCGTTAGGATAAGTATGGTCAAAACACCGGTGGCAGAAGGGCATACCGTCTATGTGAGGAGAGTGGATTGTCCAGAGCACGCCTGGCTCTCGCATACGGAAGCGATCTGCATACATGAGCGTGCTAGACAGGCTAACTGCTGACGTTTCGCTTGCGTGGAAAAGAGTATTCAACCATGCCGAAGCAGCAACAACGTTGGGATGGGATCTGGCCCGAAGTTGGGATTCAGACCAACTATAATATTGTGAGTCAAGCTCGAGGTGCGGTTGAGGGGTATAGGGCTTACTAGAGCTCGAAGAACTGCTTGTTTTCAGGCGGATAGCCTCGGACACTCGGATTTGCTTGCACATAGTCTTTCAGGCTCTGCCTATAGCCAATAGCGGTGGTTTCGTCAACGACTCCTCGGATGACCACGCAGCCAGTTCGTTTGAGTTCTGCAAGTTTGGTGGGATCAAGAGAGGAAAGCGAGGAGAAATCAACTTGAGGGATGATCTATAGGTCACTTTGGTGAGCATTCGGACTCAAGAGCGCGGGGTGGACTTGCCGAAGGACCGGTTTGTTCGATTTCCTTGGTACGAGTCTCGAGATGCTTCAACAGGGCGTTCCAGGACTCTTGGAGCCTTGGCTCATCTTCGGGTGGCACCAAGCTACGTTTTAGTTTAGCAAAACGAGGCGTGAACGGTACAAAGTTGCGCTCCGTCATTGCGGTTTCTCGAGCGAAGCAGGCAGTCACCCACACGGCCAAACAGTGGATCTAAGCGCCCTTGTCCGTGGTCATGTGGCGTTAACACGGGAGCGAGTCTCACACCACCACAGCTTCGTTTACCGGCATTCGTGAGATTAGTAGGTTTCGGCTCTGCGACACCCGTTTGGCTTGTTTCTACACTAATACGGACTCCCTTGGAATTTGAATCGCGCGCTGTTCTTCAGTTTGAAGCTTTCAGTCACCCGTCACTATGCCGCCTCCTCATTATGACTTTCTTATCAAGGTATGTTTCGCGTGCTGGCTGCAGAACTGGGTGTGGTATGCTAAAAACGCACATAGCTCCTGCTGATTGGAGATTCGGGTCCGTATCTACTATCGCCATGCCACTCGTCTGCCTAACACTTCATCATTAGGTGTCGGTAAATCATGTCTCCTATTGCGCTTCTGTGACGATGCATGGACTCCATCGTTCATCACCACCATTGGAATCGACTTCAAGATCCGAACCATTGAGCTCGACGGTAAACGTATCAAGCTTCAGATCGTGAGCACACAGCATTGACAGTGTGTATGGCGGGATTTGACCAAGTCATAGTGGGATACTGCTGGTCAAGAACGTTTCCGCACCATTACCACTGCGTACTACAGAGGCGCCATGGGTATTTTGCTCGTGTATGATGTTACCGATGAGAAGTCGTTCAACAGTAAGCATTATTCTGCTCCCCCGCGTTAGCTTGTCTAGCTCCCGTCCTTGTTTCCATGCCGCTCGGCCGACTTCTTTTCACTAATGCTTTTTACCGCGCAGACATCCGGACATGGCACTCGAATGTTGAACAGCACGCTTCTGAGGGTGTGAACAAGATACTAGTTGGTAACAAGTCGGACTGGACGGACAAAAAGGCTGTCACGGAAGAGCAAGGTCCGTTGCTCGGATCGTTGGTTAAGACGTAACAATCTGAATTCGCTCACAGGCCGCGCGCTGGCGAATGAATTTGGCATCAAGTTTATGGAGACCAGTGCCAAAGCCAATGATGGTGTTGAGGACGCTTTCTTCACGCTTGCACGGTATGTCGAAACCCATTCCACGCGAAGCAGTTGAGGTGACGCGAATCATAAATCTAGGGATATCAAGACCCGTTTGATTGACTCTCAGCCGGATGCGGGCCAGGCGACTGGCGGCGCGTCTGAGGGCGCTGTGAAAGTAAACAGCGGGGCGGGCAACACCCCGCAGGCAGGAGGCTGCTGTTGATTCAAGGACTCGTGGAGATAAGGAGCTAGATGGTCCATGTATTTGCGTAGCATTCTGCGATCCCTGTATGTGGTCTTGTACCTTGTCTGTCACTCTTGTGTATCGTGTATCTCGTTTTGCTTTGTTAAGGCTTAAATACCTCAATTACAGGAGATAAGAAGACACATGAGCTCAAAAAGCGTTATTCCAGTTCCCGCCCCACCACCGCCTGATCCTCTCCCCACCCCACTCTTCGTACTCGGCTTTGGTGACCACAACGCGCCTGAATTCTTCAGTGCTTGCAAACTGACTCATCCCTCTCCATGCATCCAGCTCCGGATCCTTCGCCTTCACCGCAGTCACAGGCACATCGGGATCTAACAACGGCCTCACGCACGCTTCCACGCGCTCCTGCATCCCACGTGTCAAAGCCGGCCCGCCAGTGATGAACACTCGTCCGCAGCGTGTATGCGGCAACAGGCTTGCCATGATTTCCCCCAAGCCGGCGGAATCAATTCCAGCGATCCCGGGCTGGAACCACACCTCAGGCACGCGCCACCGCTCAACATTGAGGTGTAACCGATGCTCACCCTCAACGTCGCGCGTTCGAGTGGTCGTAGAAGGGTTGGGGTCGAGATCGGGCTGGTCGTAAGAGGGGCGGAATGCATTGAGAAGTGCTGACTTTTGTTGTTTGAGGGCGGCGTATGTGTGGGCAGGTGTGAACGAGGGGTCATGCTGGAGCAGCTTGGATTCGAGAAGTATGAGCTGCTGAGTGTCTTCTTCCTCGTCCGAAGACTCCACAGTAATGTTCTAGGGAAAGTGTTAGCCAATTGGGGATGGGACACCGATCACGTACAATCTTGCGATATATTGCCCAGTCTTCGTCGTTGGCCCCGAACATATCACCTATATTTCCAAACTTTAAGCTTTCTAGCAACTCCAAGCAATGCGAGCACTTACTATTGCCGCCTTTCTTCCTTTTTTTGGTTGAGGGTTCCTCGCTCGCCAGACTCGCAATGTTCTTCATCCGGTTCATGTTCGCAGTACTCTTACGATCAGCCAAGGCTGCCTTACGCTTCTCTCGGACTTTGAGCTTTTCCACCAACAGCTAAACTCAACTCAGTGTCTGTTTGAGGTAAAACCCGGGTTAGTCACGTACTTCATGATCCTCTCGTAGTTTAGCGGCCCAGCCGGCGGGGTCGAGTGTACGCTCCTGCAATTCTCGTCGTTCCTCCTCTTCCTTTTCTTTTCTGGCAGCCTCTTTCTCCTTCCGTGCCCGGATTCGTGCTTCATATCCGGCCTTGAGCAGTCTCTGGCGCCGCTTTTCTTTTAACCCATCCTCGTCGAGCTGTGAATCGTGTGTAAGCAAGTATGTTTAGCAGAGAGGTAAAGTACTTGCATCTGCATCAGGAACATCTAAGAGTGGATATGTTGGTTCTTCCTGCTAAGAGGTGCATTAGACATGGGTGCGAGTGGATCGTTGACTACTCACCGGGGCGTCGTCCATCGCTTCTCCTTCTTTCTTCCTAGCTTTCTTAAGGTCGTTCTCAAGTTTTTTGATAGTACTGTCCAGCATCTCTTCGCTGTCGAAGCCTTCTGTCCGCAATCGGTGCTATGAAGGACCTAGTATTCAGCAATGATTTAATTGTGGCAATGTGGGCGAACAGAGCTGACCTGGAAATCGGTTTTCTTTTCTTTGTGTTTCCACTCCCGCAAAGACTGAAGTTCCTCAAGGTCGTTTTCCTTTTGGATTAGCTGAGTATCAAGGGATGTTTTCAGCTCCAAGATGGTCTACTGCGTGCGACGCTGAACGCACCTTCTCCAGACGTTTTTGAGCTGCCATCTCCTGTAACCTACGACCAGCCTCTTTTCTCTTTTCAGCTTGTCTTGCGAGTTCCTCTTCGGTTTTTTCTGTCTCGGTCTGAAAAGATTACATCATAGCACGTGCGGTCGAGTATATCGATACTTACCGGAGAGACAAACGGGAACTGTACCACCCGGTCTGCTGTTAGCATCTGTTCCGGGTTGCTCAACTCTCGAAGCTTTTCGTTGTAGTCGGACGCGACTTCACACAAGGTATGCAGCATCGTCTATGGCGCAAATCAACAATTTGCGGAACGAAAGGAGGGGCAACAGCGTACAGTGCATTGTTCTTTCGTGACCTTGGCAGGGAAGCTGGGGTATTTGACCTGTGCGAGCTTGAGGAGGAGCTCTGAGGCTTGCGATCCGCCATAAGGGATCCTAAAACTGGTATAAGCATTAAACTACAACATAGGTTCAACTCACCGCTTGGAGTATCCGAGCAAGGCACGCCCTCCACATACTGGAATAACGCTCGTTGAAGAAGTATTGAAGGAGACGACCAAAGAATCCATCAGAGCATAGTTGGGGGTCCCAGTATTGTAATGCAGAGACATGAGCGAGTCGAGCCCATACGCAACAGAAGGCGCTCCATATGCCTCAAATAAAAGTTCAGATGTCACTGGGTGCCAAGTCAGCCTAGACCATGATACTAGTGATGTTTCTCACAGGCTCTACTGTGCAACGGAGTCGCTAGTCTCTCGGTCATGAATATCGGGTGCTCAACGGTGTCGGTATTAATGCCAAGATGTATAAACGCATGATCTAATGCATTTTCCTGTAGCATAATTCGCATCGGTACCCTCATGACATTGCACATGACGTACTAACGCATCAAAGTTGAGCAACAAGTCGCCCTCCCAAGGCTGCTTAGACTGTGCACGAGAGGTTGCGTCGAGGTTGGTCGCTTCGCCGAACAAGAGTACAGGCCGGTTGGTTTTGCGCTCGCGATAGCGTGAGACCGAGTTGAGCCAAGAAAATGGGCCTTGGTCGTCTCCCGCAAAACCGTATCGAAATTTGGTTGCGCCTGGCGGCAACGTCATACACACACGACGCACAACTCCACTCACTTGACTCACCGTTGTCGATCACGATGGGCACTCTATCTGTCGCGCTGTTGTACTCGAGCGGCAGCATGGGCTCGGGGGTGCCAGCATTGTGAGAAGGGATAAACAAAACGCGGTCGTCGTTCATCACGGGTCGGCGGGTCGAAGTGGGCACACGTCACATGATTCTCACATGGCGACTTTTGAGTTGCCGAACATCATCACCTGGTCCGGTCATTGAAACACGCAACAAATTCGAGCAAGCTAGCAGCGGAGTGTACTGCGACGCGTAAAAGTACCTCATCCTAGCTGGAACGGCCAGAGGCCCGTAGCTGCACGGTACGTCTCTGGAGGGACGAGTATTTGGGCGTGTTGATCCAAGCCAACTCCGGCTGCAGGTTTGGGCCGACTCAGAGTTCCCGGCTTGTTGACGATTTTGCCTATCCTCTTCCCCATCACATCCGCCCCACCCTCCTTGCCCGCCCTAGATGTTGTCCATATTCACCCCTCCTGCACACCCGACCACTGTAGTCACGACTCGCACCATCACCAAACCTGTGCCGCTAGATGATCCCCAGCTGTCGCTCCCCCCAGTTCTTCGGCCACCCGCGAGCCACACGACCTCACCATCGTCTACCTCCAGCGCGCCAGCCGCGCCCAAGAAACGCAAACGCGGTCATTCTGCTGAGCAAGACGGAGAGCTCGCGCAGGCAAAGGCTCCATCCAAAAAGCGGGGATCATCGGTTGCGCCCAAAGAGAAGCGGGTTCAGCGACTGCGAGCCGAGACGCCCGTCGCAGACGTTGCTGTCCGCAACCGCTCTCGCACACGTGAACGAAACACTGGCTCGAATCGGATGGGTGCGCTCGAAGCAACTATTCCGGTCGAACGCTGGTGGCGCGGCGCAGGACCGTCGGACTCGAGTGCGCAACCCGGCGAACCCGCCAACCCCAACGCTGCTCCAGGCGTCAGTGTAGCCAGCGTCTCCACGAAGAAACATGTCCAATCGATTGATATTGTGAAACCCAAGTGGAGAGGGTACCGTGCTTGTAAGTGAATTCCCGCGTTAGTATTGTTGCTACTCGAGTTGATCGCGACTTGCAGGGTTCAAGAACTATTCTGATCCTGATGACCCATTCTGGAAGTTTGGGCAGGACAACATTCCTTCCGCTGAGCTTGAATACCCCGCGAACGACGCGACTGAGGTTTATGCTCTTGTCGACGCTTTTGACCATGACGACTACCAGCCGCTGAAGGACTTATTCCTTACCATCGACACCATAGCGACTAGCTATATGGACGACGATGACCGTGCTCTCATCGGCTATACCAACCTCACCCTGTCACCCCTCGGCGACACAGCTGTACGAGCTTCCCCCCCTCCCATTTCCAAAGGCCACCCACACTCCCCCGGGCGCAGCCCATCAACAGCACCCTCATCCCCCTCCCGCTCTTCTCCTGAACTACCACCGTACCGGCGCCTAGTCAAGGCTCGGAACTCTCACGACGGCCCACTGTTCCTCCAGGCTCTCGCCAGCCTTAATGGCTACATCCGAGCACTCCGGCCCAAAATGCAGCAGCATATGCGCATCAAGTGGACCGGTATCCCCCCGCCGGTCTGGAAGCGTGTGACAGAAGAAGGTTATCAGCGTGGAGTCGGGCCTCGGATGAACGAGCTAGGGCAATATAAGCAATGGACCAGCGGCGTTTATGGCGAATTAATGCAACCGTAAGCCTTTTGACTAAATATCAACGCCATGGGCTCACCCACATATACTAGATTCATATCCGAGGTAGTCCACCGCTCGAATCTCGGCCCTGGCAAAATATTCGTCGACTTAGGTTCGGGAGTTGCTCACACGCTCATGCAGGCGTCGCTTCAATCAGGGTGTACCTCGTATGGCATCGAGCTCAGCCCACCCGCAGCGTCGATTGCCAAGGATCATGAGAGGGAATTCAACCTTCGGTTAGAGATGTGGGACCTGTGTTGCTCCGAATTCAAGTTCATCGAGGGGGACATGCTGGATTCGAAAGAGGTAATAGAATGGATCAGCAAAGCGGACGTGATCTTGGTAAACAATTTTGTGTTCGAGGAGCTCTGTGAGTGCATTGCGTCGTTCGGCGTTCAAAATGATTGACGGGGTTTGGGGTACAGTAAACGAGCGGCTCACCTGTCTGTTCCTTGACGCTCGGGACGGAACTCAGATCATTTCGCTCAAATGTTTCTTGGACCGAGGCTTCAAGATCACGGAGCGCACGATCTCCTCACCACAAGCGATCCTCAGAGTGGAAGAGCGCGACTGGACCGCGGGCGCCGTCTCTTGGTCGAACACAACTGGTGCGTCCCATGACACGCTCGTTACGCCTCAACCTAACCCGGTATGTATGCAGGTACCTACTACGTCCACACGGTCGACCGATCGAATCTCCAGGCAGAGGAAGAGCGGCTTAATGCAGCCCGATCGAGGTCCACGAGGACTCGGCGACAGTGACCCTTCATTCCTTCGCTCAGACTATGTGCACCCAGACATTGACGCTCATTGGACAATTACGTACCATCTCGATTAACCCACACTCTACCCCCTATTAACCAATATACCACCCTTCTGCTGTGCTATGATTGGTCGTTGTCATAATCGCTGTCGGATTGTTTCAAGGATCTTCTTACTAGTTCGAGTAGTGCGCGTCTAGCTAGATGGCTTCAACAATGTTGTATATCTCAGGATTGGATGCGGACCCAGCGTCCGCCGCATGCTTCCCCCTAAATCATTGTTTCCAATATTCTTAATACCTATCATTAGTTAGGCTGCTGAGCTAGCAATGCGTTCTGGCTGGTCAGGTGAATCGGAATCGATGGTGTTCATGTAAAAGCGCGGCTGTTGTGTGTCTAAAAGTGAATTCAGAACGTAGCGGCGACTCCAGCGGCCAACACTACCAACAAAACCAATTGTGTTGCTTGACGCTATCATCGTCACGAATAAGCAGTTCGCGACTTGGGCGCCTTTTATTGCCACGTGAACCGCCACCGTCACTTGAGCAAGGTTCGAGCCCCCCGATTCGACTCCCGGCAATTCACGGTTTTGCTCGATGATATCACTCGTCACATTGCCAGCACACTGTTCGGACGCCCCAACCAGGCTCGGCGTGTCCATCCAAAACGCCCAAGAGCATGGGTTACGGCCAGCCAAGAAATCGAACTCGAATTTTGACGAGTCAAGACATTCCTTGACCTCTAAACATAGTTCGATTTTCTGCCAAGGGATGTAGTGTCTATACTCTGTCGGATTGAATGACAACACCACGTTCTTTGCTTGGACCCAAGAGCACGTCGACGATCTAGAAGCGCGTTGGTGAAATCGTGATAGGTGACCCGGGACTAACCGAGTAAGTAGATTTCCGTGCGCGATACCGGACACCGCTGCCGTCTTGCATGTATATATGTACAAGCTCCCAGCTTTTTTTTTAGCCGTTTATCGATGCCAGACGATAACGTCCGAGGCACCGCCCGGCACAGGTGCCGAGCCCCAGGACGATTGGAGCTGCCTGGTTTGTCGTTTCCCGGGGCTTGGTGATGTGCTTCTTAGCTGGGCCTCGTGGTGGTGCCCCACCGGCTTTAGCGCTGGGCTAATGACCTTAAAAAAACGGCCGAAGGCCAAAGCCGAGATAGCACTATTTGTTCCCCTTCTCCCCCCCCTCAGCTGCTCATCGTTCCCACCTTGCTTTCGTTGTCTATATAATACCTCCTTCGAGCGTCCACTTCAACTGCGACCCCGCTCCTACTCTCTTTCCCCACAATAACACGATGAGGTACGCGTATGAGGCATTTCGGCCGATAAGATTACATCGCTCACGGCGCGTCGTGTAGACTCGTTATCAACGACATGCCCACCGCGTGCACCGCGATCCTCGCGAATACCGATGGCGCGAGCCCGCCCGCATACATTGTCGGTGTCCGCGGCAACGACACCACCATCTACGACGGTCGGGACGGTCGTTTGCTCTGTGAAATTGATTGGACGAGCGACTGTATCCATGTGGACGAGAAGTCGGTCCCGATGAGCGATTTTCTGCAGCCGTCTGACGGAGGGAGGTGAGTCGTCACCGTGTACGCGCCGGTCCAGGCGGTTGATCCTGATGCGCTCTGGTGAAAATAGTATGACGATGTGTTTCCGAGGAAGGAAGTATGTCTGGGAGATTCGAGGGCGAGACCTAGTGGTGAGTGTCTTGAACACCGGGGGAGTGCGTCGCAGGCTCACAAGTTGGTTCTCCAATGTCCGTAGCTCCGCCTCGCGTTGAATAATGTCTCTGAGACCATCACGGTCGCTAGATATCATCAACGTCATGGCCCAGCCCTGTTCGGCCGCAGGGACTTTTTGGAGATCACTGGTTGCGGCGCTAGCCTGGCTGGCCCCATCATCGGTGAGTTCGGAGCTGATCCCAAAGGGGATATTCGGCTGACGGTTTGAGCAGCCTCGTTTTGGATATTGAAGCAGGCCAACGGGTTGAAGCAAATACCTCGTCAACTTGCTCGTGTCCCCTCTCCTCCTTGGGCTCGCCCCGCCATCTACTCTGAAAAGACTGCCGTGACTGTTTAATCTGTGTCATTCTATGCATGGTTTCTGATGTTCGTAACTTAATGTCTGTATCATACTTGTACAACAATATATCAACAGGATCAACTGCCAGCGCATTTAGCCTTGAAGCAACCTGACATTTTGGTAACGGCAATATCCGTGAAATGGACGTTTGAGTACGTCATCCAGTGGCGCTAACGGAGGCCTCGGCGCTCTCGGCACCTCAGCAATATCGCGTGAACACGTTTGACCACCACCGCTGCACAGGTGTCCGCAGTCCACGGCTGGTTGCCTCTTCTTGCCTCTGGCGCATCACTTGGTTCTTCACAACTTTTTGGCTTGCTAGAATCATGAAGGGCATCTCTAAAGCATTCGCTCGGTATGTGTCACTCTGCAGGTAGTGTCGGTCTAAATTCATCCTAATCCTGGACCGTAGGACACCCCATTTGGTGACTTCGAGGGTGGGGATGGCCAAGAGTGAGTAGCCATTGGCTCCAAGGAGCTGGTGCTATGTGCCCACAAACGTATTGCTCAATACTCACGCCCATGGCCGAACCTGATAGAGTCGTCGGATCCTACCTTTGACGACTACCATCGCAAATTCACGGCCATCGAACAATCGACCGACAAACTTCTTAAGGATGCCAAAGTATTCAGCGAGTCCGTCATTAGTGAGTCCTCTTCTCCACTCGGCGTTTCTGTTTACCCCTTTGGTTCCGCACGCTCACGACGAATTCCAGCCCTCCTGACGTCCGGCGCAAACTTTGCTACTCACTTCTCGAATTTGTTTCATCCAATTGCGGGAGAGTATGATCTCATTGGGCGGCACCCAGAGTCAGAGGATACCGTGCGAAACGTGACCGCATATCAGGCAGATATGGAGGAACTTAGACAGACATTGTCGCCCGAGCTCGAGTTGATCGAGTCGAGGATCGTGGGACCTGTGAAGGAGTTGCAGACAATCATGAAAGGTATTCGGAAGAGTATCACCAAGCGGGATCACAAAGTACGTGCTGAACCAGATGTCGTCGGTGTTCACCCACGAACTCGTTCATAGTTGGTGGACTATGACCGACACAACAATTCTTTGACCAAACTGCGAGAGAAGAAAGAGAAGACCTTGAATGACGAGAAGAATTTATTCAAGGTGAGTAGTCCAAGTCTGGTGTGGGACGCGGCTTACGTTATGATTCAGCTGGAACAAGATTTTGAGCAAGCGGTAAACGACTACGAAATGATCAACAACGCGATGAAAGCCGACTTGCCTCGGTTCATGGTTATGGCGACGCAGTTTATAGACCCACTCTTCCATTCGTTCTTCTACATGCAGTAAGTTTTAACCGAATGGACCCGTGGATAACTCTCATGCTTTTAAACTCTAGATTGAATATCTTTTATCTTATGCTGGAAAAGCTCCAGTCGTTTGCGTCTGGCAAATACGAAGTATCCGGAACACCCCAGGAAATCGAGGAAGCGTATCATGCCCGACGAACTGATGCCATGGAGCGAGTTGAAGCGCTTAACATTACGAAACGTATAACTTCGACTGGTAAGTTTGGGTCATGCTACCATCCCTTTCATAATTTATATAGTTTCATGCAGCCAAGTTGGTTCAACAAAGCCGAATGGCGTCAGGCTCCAGTACTCTAAGCGCAGCTTCCTCAATGCGTCGGGCGCCCTCCTCTAGCTCGACCTTTAGCTCTCTTGCTGGGAAGAAGGCACCCCCGCCGCCTCCTGGAGCAGCAAGCCCGTCCGCCGCCGCGCCCCCACCATACACACCGCCTGCCTCGAACATGAGCATGCCATTAGCTGGGAAAAAGGCGCCACCTCCACCGCCCCTGAAGCCGAAGCCGAGCTTTGCACCCCCAGTCCAATACGTCGTCGCTTTGTACGATTTTACCGCCCAGGTATTGCCTAAGTCAAGGCACCCATGGGCGCGTGTGCTGACAGCTGTTCCTTTAGGCTGACGGGGATTTGAGTTTCAAAGTTGGGGACAGAATTGAGATTGTTGAACGGTCGACGAGCGCCGAGGACTGGTGGACAGGGCGACTGAATGGGCAACAGGGTGTTTTCCCGGGTATGTGATCTCCTTTTTTGTTGACGGTGCTTATCTTGACGGTGCCCGACGCCGGCAGGAAATTATGTTCAGGATACGTAGAATGGTGTATGCTTACGTATGGCTGTGTATTTGGGAATTCAAGATGAAGGCTAAAAACACAGCTTGTTGCATTGAGAAGCGAGCTTGGCGTGGATCTGGGTAATTATAGGTAGGGCGTGTGAGTGCTGTACATATGAAGCAATGTCACCGCGCCGACTCTGTGTGTCTGCTGTGTGAAAGAGCAGACCCATCGAAGAAGGCGCGGGAAATACTCTGCGAGCTCGCGAGCACCTGCATGTCCTTTGCGCATGACGGACGGGCAAGCGACTCTAAAGCGAGGTCGTTGACATTGGACCATCAAAAAATTTGGGCCGAGATTATATAGTGCGGCTGACGTAATGCCGAAACTAGGGTGAATTGGAAAAGACTGTCGGCATCCCTGGCAGGACGAGCGCCTGCCCGACGACTACTAGACCCCCTCTTTCTGCTCTTCACTCGTTTAGCCCACACACTCTGCTCACCCGCTGCCACTGCTCAGCCCGATATACCGTCTGGTATTTTTGGCTTGGAGCGGCTATTGGAGCGGAGCCCTATCGACACCGCCCCTGCCAAGCACTGGGTTGTCAGTTAAATTCGCTTCACTTTGTGCGTGCTGTGCCTACAGGCGTCCTCGTCATCTCTGACGCGTTTGCCAGCGTGCAGAGCGTGTAGGAGTGTTCTTCGAAGCAGGTAGGTCGGGTTCCATTCTTGGTGCCTGACGGTTCTGCAAATCACCCAGCTGATCCCCCCCTCCCCCAGCCTGTGTAAGCCCCACTCACGGCAATGGCAACAATCTCCTCTGTCGCTCCCGTTTCCCCCGTTGCTCCTGTGGCAACTACGACTCATTCAACGACCCACTCGACGACGAGTCGCCGACCCAGAACCTCGACGACCAGGGGCTCTGCCACGCCCACCTCTACGCCCTATGACGCCAGTTCAGAGCAACGCGCAGAC
>WSLN01000030.1:23097-33730 GCA_019677355.1 Ceratobasidium sp. 370
AACAGGAATTCATACTATGGGTCAGGAAACTATGGTGCACCACACTCGCCCCATGCTCGGGAGCGCGTTGGACTTGTGATGCCACAGCCGCTTGCGCCAGAGCTGTTCAACTATGCACTCAGTGGGCGGCACGACATGGGGCTGGATTTCACGCAAGGCTCATGGGGCAGCCAGGGGAATCTTGCACAAGGAAGTTCGGACCAGCACCTGGCGCCCCCGAGGCGCGCAAGGACGGATTCATGGGTCGGTCAAGGTACGCATGGGCACACGTCACTGCATCCATGCGATCCGAAGGACTAATACATTCACAGGACACGATTCGTCGCCCAGTGACAGTCCTTTGATTTCGGCCTCGCCTCTTCCTCCACCGAAGGACGGAAGCTTGCCCCGTGGTCGGTCAAGCCGTCCCGACATTCCTCGCCCATGATGCACATTTTTCTTGGACCTTTGTTTCTGTACATTGTTGCCCGTTCCTTATCGGTGGCCCACATAAATGTGCAGTTTGCTTTCTTGCCATTTTGCTTTCTTGCCCTCGGCAACTGTAATAGAGCCCTGTATACACGGACTAGTCTCCGGTTGCAGCTTGAACACTTTGATTTACTTTATGTTTCTATTCTGCAGCACGAGGATGCGTTCTTCTCGCAGGCCATGTATAGGTGTATAGCTCAGATTGTATTTGTGCGAGCGCCCGTGCGTGTCTTTTTTAGTTGCTTTTCAACTCATGTCACTCCTTTATGCACACCTGTCTTTGCCTGACGTAGGTCAATCGATTATGCAGTATGGCCATAAGCTACAAGACGTGATATCATATTGACATGTATCGGGCCATGCTGGCGGGTTGAAACTGTCAGGAGATAGAAGGTGATACAAAGGGGCAATCTCACTTGGAGTCGGCTTTTATGTTTTCTTTCTCCTGGATCCGTCGTTCAAACTTAGCAAACTCGTCCAACGCAATGGCCTCTTCTTGGTCAAGGACCTGTGTAGCCGAAGTGGGTATATGCTCTCGGTGAAAGAGAACCGGGGGACGTACCTGTTCAACCCCCTTCACTTCTGGGATGTAATGCATCATCATGCGCTCAATTCCCGTCTTGAGTGTAACAGTACTCGAGCTGCACCCGCGACAACTGCCCTTGAGTTTGACTTTGACGATTCCAGTTCCGCCTTCGTCAAACCCGCGGTACTCGATGTCTCCTCCATCCTCCATAATAGATGGCCTAACGCGCGTCTCCAGCAACTCCTTAATCATCGCGACCGTGTCCGAATCCGTATCAAGGATCCTTGTATCCTGAGGACCGGCGGCCTCCCTATCCTCCTCGCTCCTAAACAATGGCGCCCCAGAGGTAAAATGTTCCATAATGACCGAGTAGATCTCGGGCTTGATGGTTGACCAGGCGTTCTCCGAGTCTTTGGAGACCGTCACAAAGTCCGGGCCGAAGAACACGGAGCGTACGCCTTCGATGCCAAACAGGCGGATGGCGAGTGGGGAGGCGAGGGCCGAGCGCGTGTCGACGAATTCAGCTGTGCCTCCGGCAAGGACTTCGACACCCGGGATGAATTTGAGCGAGTCGTCGTTGGGGGTTGTCTCAGTTTGGATGAACATGGTTCTCCCTGGGGACATGTTAGTGAGCGAATAGAGTTGAGCCGGTTGGGGTTACTCACTGCCTGGGTTGTATTTGGCGACCGGCTTGGGCCTGTGTGAGCCGAAAGCAAGAGGAGCCGATGCATACGACCGCGAGCTGCTAGCTATTGGCGTCCGCGATGAGAGCCGGGAAGTGACTGCTATACTTTTGGTAGAGTGTCTAATAATTCGTGCTGCTCGGGCCACAAAGATCCTGGAAGACATGGTGGAGTGAGCGAAGAGTGCATGCATGAGTAATGTGTGGTGGCTATGCATCTGACTAATCAGAGCGAAATGTCTCTAAATGATTATCTGGACTCTGCGACGACGACTTTGATGCCACTGTTCAATCCCGATGATGTCCCCACCCTCCGTCCGTGGCTGGTGAAAAACTTGGGGCCAATGTATGTGTTTATCTGACGTTTTGTGTGACGCTTATCTGAACATGTCGGTCAGTTGCGATGCGGAGCCAGAAGTATTGTCCAACTATGTTCTTGCGCTGCTCAAGCATGACGCTCCCGAACCAGAACTGAAGAAGACTTTCGAAACTCAGCTGTTTGATTTTCTGGATAATGGTGAGTATGGTCCGGGTTTGCTGGCGGTGGGATGTTCATATGTTCCTACAGAAACATCACAATTCGTGGACCGATTGTTCACAGTGCTTAAGACTAAATCATTTAAAACATCTGCATCTGCACCTAGCGCTCCAACTTCCGCTGCCGCTCCTGCTCCCACTAGCTCTACGCCGCCTGCGCCTGCACCCGCTCTACCATCTACTTCCAACGACACCGGAATTCCGATACCCCTAGATGCTCTGCTGGCTCCCAAAACCGACTTACGAGGCACAAAGCGCCGAATAGACAGCGACGGCGGTCCTGGAGACCAGTCGCGATCGCCCCCTAAAGGTCCGCGATTACGCGAGTCGACCACCTCCCGCTACGATACCTCGAATACAGCTGGGAGATCAGAAAACGGCACACGTGGCTATCGTGACGAACGAGAAAGAGATAGAGCTTGGGACCGGGACCGGGATGGGCGCAATGGTGTGCGTAACCATGTCCTGCCGACCGCTCCTGCGGCAGAACGTGACAGGGAAGAACGGAATAGCAAACGACAGCCATGTCGTGACTACCATGGTGAGTGCCACCCATAGCGTTGTATAATGTTATTGCTCACGTATCGTGTTAGAACGAGGTTTTTGTGCACGCGGGAGCAGCTGCATCTTTAGCCATGGGGAAGAGGCGGTGACTCCCATGAGCTTCCCTCCGATGATGGGTATGATGGGCCCGAACTTCATGATGCCTTGGTTGATGAATCAGCTTGGCGCTGGAGGTTACGACCCTAGTCAATCCCGCATGAACATGTCCTCACCACAACCACCAAACGGCACTATGGATGTTATCATGGACGGACCTGCTCCTACCAGCAACGCTAACCCAGCCGACGCTAAAGTCACGGCGACCCCTGTCGACGCCGCTCCTATCAACGGCGCGAACGTTGCACGAAACCAGAGCATGCGCGGAGGGCATGGGGCATACGGACGAAACATGCGAGGGCGTGGCACTCCCGCCGGCTCGTGGAGTGGGGATGCCGAGCCTTTTGACGGGCAAGGGCAAGGCTCCAGCTCTGAGCCACGCCGTGATAAGACCCTCGTTGTCGAGAAGATTCCTCCGGAGCGTCTCAGCCTCGAGGAGATTAACAATTGGTTCAAGAAATTCGGAACGGTTACAAACGTGGCTATCGATGTGCCGTCGGCGAAAGCCTTGATTTCATTTTCGACGCACGACGAGGCTCGGGATGCATGGAGGAGCGAGGACGCGGTGTTTGGGAACCGGTTCGTCAAGCTCTACTGGCACCGGCCCATGGGCAACCACGGCCAGGCCGGTGCGAAGCTCTTGGCTGCGTCAGCCCCGATCATCAACAACCTTTCCGCCCCTCCAAAGACGGAACCAGCGCCAATCAAGTCTGGTCCATCGCATCCTCCCGTCATCGACCCGTCTCAGCAAAAGTTTGAGCGTTTGATGGCGGAGCAGAAGGTCCTTATGGTCAAGCTTACATCGGCAAAGGCGGAAGAGAAACAGTCTATCAAGACACGACTACGGGAACTTATCACGGAGCTCCAAGAGGTATCGGCCGCAATGAGAAACGGGAGTTCGACACCTACTCCGCCTGCCTCTAAACCTGCGCCGATGCTGCCTGCTCAAACCAACGGGACGACCACCAAAAAGGAACAGCTTGACAAAGATCTTGAGATGATGGCTCCCGAGTCTGAACCCTCCAAAACAGAGGCGGACACGTCGACGGTGAACCCTGAGCTCCAGGCAAAACTCAAAAAGTTGAGGGAAGAGGTGTGGCTTATTTTTTGCCTTTTTATTGCTATTGAGTCATTTGACTAATCGCATGTATGTTCAGGCGGCTTCGCTTGGGTTGAATGCTGAGGGCGCCCCAACATACTCAACGCCCTCGCATCGACCGTACGGCTTCAGGGGGCGGGGTGCGTGGAGGGGAAGAGGTGGGAGAGGCGCGCCGCCTGCTAGGGGTAGCATGAAGCTCGACAACCGACCACGAACATTGGTTGTTAGGGGCTTGCCGGATACCCCGGGGACAACAGAGAGTGCGAAGGCATGGTTTTTGGTAAGCAGAATTCTCCCGTAGTTCACGAACACAACAGCTAACGCACGTTTATATGCAGAGCTTTCCAGAGTCTGAGCTTGTTGAAACCAACGCTGCTGGAGAACTTGAGGTTAAATACAAGACACGATTTGCAGCAGAGCAGGTTTGTAATTTAATCAGCGCTCAGTTTCGGGTACTGATCGAAGTATGTTCACGTAGGCTTTGGTGGCAGGCGCAACTATCCCCGCATTAGGAACTGTAACTTTCGCATGGCCATCCGCTGCGTCCAGTAGCGCAACCGCCCCTACCGCGCCTGCTCTCACCAAAAACTCCCCTGCTGTTAGTGCTCCCACTGTCGACTCGGACGTTCCTATGAAGTCCCACACAGACGCTGATGAGGACGGGTGGGGTACGTCAACGCGCTGGGATGACGATGACGAAGATGGAGGGCGCCGAGACCGCATGTGATGTATCTGCATGTTTTTGTATCACCATTTTCTGAAAGATAGCTTGGGGGGCTGGTGTTTTTCGGGACCTCATCGGCGTAATTGATTCAATATTAAAAGACGGTGGCTCTAGCCAATAGATACACGACAAGATTGGTAAACATTACGGATTGCATTGCAGAAACCCGTTAAACATCGGATATTAAGTTGCCTTGCACGCTCTGAGCTCGGGCCACAGATCTGATACAACGAGGTCTAGAATGACAACCAACAGGTGGGAGTTGACTTCGGCGGATTCACTAAACGGATCCAGTGCTTGCTTGATGGTCAAAACGCGGACTTTGCGTGAACTCCCCAACAGAATACTTGCAATCCACGCTATCAGGAGGCACTTCAGTCAGAACGGCATTATCGCCCAGCGTGGCTACGTACGTGGGCATAGCTCCCCTAGTCGTCCTTCCAATTGCTCGCGTATGAGCAGTTGTTCCTCAGTTGTTGGTTCAACGGGTGGTGGCCCTGGCCAACCGTCGTTGGGAAACAAGGACCGTTTCCCCGCTTGGATTATTTGGGAGAGGGATGAAGGGGATATCGCTCGAGACAGAACAAAAGGAACGAGCCTGTGGGTAAATACTGTTTAGTGGCCTTTGGCGGGTGTATTTCGCCGTACCGTTCAAGCCAGGACTGACCGAGTTTATCGGCCAAGCGCAGCAAAAAGATGATCGAGCTGGCAGACAGCCTGCTTTCGGCTTGCAACAAGCTATCAAAAAGCTTTAACGAAGGAGCAAGTATGTCTTGGTGAGTATCTGTGTAGGTTGGCGGCGGTGGAATAGCCACAGAATCTTCGGCATCAGAAATCGAGGGCCTGCGTGAGATCTCGGCGAGTGTTGAGTGTTTCGTTGTTGGACGAGTCCGGCGCTCATGCAAGCGGTTTGCAGTCTGGGTCAAAGTTACGACAGACTGGAATGCGGAGATGATGGCTAGAGCTAGACCAGAGATCGTTTGCATAGCGGAGAGTACGAATATCACGATGCTCTGGAAGGAAGGACCTCGGAAGTAACCGAGCGACTCTGTGGACTTGAAGGTATTCATTGACATGGCGTATTATCCTTGCGTTATATTCTTACCTCTGGTTGAGTGGTTGGACGAGGGCTAAGCAAGCCAAGGACAAGCTGCTGCAGGAACCATGGTTGGGCTAGCTTCTTGAAGACACCGCTTAGGACTACGCAAGCCACGATTTCTCGTATAATAAACCGTTCTGCTTCTGATTCCCAATCTTCACGGGGAAGAGAAAGCCTCAAAACGTTTTCTACTAGCTGGCGAAGATAAACCTCCGAGATGATTGGCGAGCTGACGTCCTGGCCGGGCTGGATAGCCACATGCGGTTGGAGCATGTGGAAGACACTGGTCACCGTTGGAGGGGGGGAAACGTTTGTAAACGCTGTGTCCATTCGCATTGCCGCAGTATGATAGTCGTTTATATGTAGATCTATCAGCGTTGGGATCTGGCGAAGCAAAATGCTGCCAAGGTCTAGATTGGATACCCTCTGCTCGATGTCTTGGATAAAATGGGAGAGCACTCGGGTTACCTGAGGCAAAAAATCCCGATCTCGAGGGGTAATCTGGGCCCACCAGGTTTGCACAAAAGCACGCAGAGCTAGAGCTAAAAAGTCATACAGTTCGTTGTTGAGGTCCGTGAGCGCAGGGTCGCCGGGATCCAGGCCAAGTGTGAGTATATGGGGCAGGGGCGTGGTATTTGGGAGACTGGGGAAGAGCAAACGACGTGCTAGGGAGGTAGGTAATTTGGGCTTGGGGAGCTCCGAGTTATTGGAGCGTATAGACTGGGAGCGAGCAGTGGGAGGCCGGTGGGCCAATTTCGGGCCGTCAACCCGGTCAGAGTCTACATCTGGCCCAGTCTTTGCAGATACCCAAGATAACGAGCGGAGAGGTCCATCCATACAAGTGGTAATAGACAGGTTTATAAGATGGCTAGCACCAAAGGGACAGACGGAAGAGGGGCTTTTTGCACGTGACCCATTTTGTCTTGGCTAAACTAAGTAAAGATACCTCCGAACGATATTGGCGCTACTATGCAAAGGCAGTATTCATTCTTGCTACATTGAAACTACAGGAGAGGAGGTTATAGAGCCAAGTAGTCACGAACCTGCTCTTCCGTCAGCTTCCGGAAGACTGGTTTCGCTCGTTCGCCTCCGAGAGGTACTTCTGCAAGCTCTTCGGCTGTTGGGACAGTCACCACACCAATCTCAATCGTCTTCTCGGTCATTTGTCCCTCAAAACCCTCTTTCAAAGTCAACAGGGCGGTGTGGATAGCGTCTTCAAGAGAAATATCATCGTTGTATCTTCCATGACAAGTCAGCAGGAAACCCGGGTGAGCGCAAAAGAGTCTCACCGCTTTTCGAGGAACGTTTTGGCGTTTGTCATATTTTTCCCGATTGCACTCGCTTTCCATGCCCAATAGGAACCTGAAGGGTCTACCTGGTAAAGACTAGGCCCTCGGTGGGAGTCCCATCCCGCCACCAAGAGGGATACACCAAACGGTCGCACACCACTGTTCCAGAAACCATCAGGGATTGGGACGCAGCCTCGTTAATGATGGATGTACCCACTCACCCGGACTGTGTTGCCTCCTGCATTACAGTTGCAATAGATTGCACCAGCACTCGTGTCGGGGGATATTCTCCATATATCTTCCAATATGCCTGTGCACTCTTGCGTGCTTTGGCAGTCAAGATACGATAGTCCGGTCCCATTCCCGAGTAAACAATCCCGATGTTTGGGCAAATGACGCAGACCTTGTCGATTGCTGATTCGTCAACGAGGATAGACGAGGATTTCTTCTCCGTTGCGATCACAATACCATTCGTAGCTAGACGATACTGCTGCATTAGTCCCAGTCGAGGGGAAAGACCGAGCATACATCACCCTTGATACCCAAGCTTGTGGTTCCCTGTGAAACTGCTGCCAAAGCATGTTCGATCTGAACGAGCTTTCCTGCGCTAACACTCAGTTTCGCCATTGAATAGAACGCATCTATAATGCGTACCGCTGGGGCTGAATGTAGTAAGAGAGAAACTGAATGGTAGAGAATAAGTATAATGCTAAGGTAGTAGCTGGTTATTCACCTGTAGGCTCCGCCTCCACCAGCAGCAGACATGATAGCGAGTGTAGAGTAGGGATGAAGCCGGACGCGTCAGCTCGACGCGCGTTAGCGCTGGCCCTGGTTATGTAATATAGGACCTCCGCTGGACGCGCGTCGGATACAGGGCTGATCCTCACGACCATGGTGAGTGCAGTCGTTTACCCCCTGAGACTGTGCGAACATTCTGGTAGGACTCTAGACTTCTCCTCGTTCCCTCGCACAACGACTCTGCGGCGTCCAGCGCATCGATCAAGGACACCCGCAACCACCTCGGACTGCACGACACCTTGCGATATGGTCCTCGTAATCTGGCGTCAGATATCGCTGGGCCGAGCGCTCTTCAGAAGAGGCTTGAGAACGTGAGCTGATCTGTCGTAAATGGTTAGATTTTGGTCACTGACTTGTAACATAGTGGGAGGCGACCCAAGACAACTTGAAACTGAATTTGAGGAGGAATATGTATGGGATGCACGCGCCTATTAGGATGTTGATGGAGCGCAAGGCAGTTTTTGCGGTAAGACACCGATGGGTTGATAGAGGATGTGCCCGTGAGTAACGGTATGCTACTAGAACCCTCATATGCCCGCCATACCTCAGTCCAATATCCATTTGGATATCCTAATGGGGCGAGATGAGGCGCTTGATGTGGGAGATTTCTTTGGAGGTAAGCTTTGTTGCTTTGCATGTTGAACTTCTCCCAACGGTATACCCCTTTAGACACTGAGACAGCTCCCCCGCTCGATATTCATGCGGACATGGAGCGGAAGCTTCGTCTTTAATCCATTTGCAATGAAGATACGGCATGGGTCTATTCACAGATGTCTATCAACCCAGTATGTATGCGGTTGGTCCAGGAGGTGGACAATAATTATAACTGTGGTATGGTCGAAATCATATCATTCTAAATCACTGCTATTGCCTTGAGACCCTCCTCTTCCAAGATTCCCTGCGCAACGATTTCAGCGCTACCTATGCACCCTTCCAGTAGCGGGATTCCGCCGTATGCCCACGCCCCGCATGCCCATAGCTTGGCTTCCGGTTTTTCTTCTTCGCTTGCTGCCAGTCCCTGCAAATCCCCCCTCGTCCATCTGAATTCGCCATCGTCCAAGGGCTTGCAGAAGCTGTCCCGAGCGGCTTTAGATTCAACGGTGAGAACCGAACGGTCGAGTGTTGACCGAGACAGCGCGGTCTGCGGAGCTGGGGAAATAATTGGGTTGGTCGTCTGGCAGAGTGTTGGGCCTGAAGGTGTGGGGAAAATATGCGTAGCCATAACATGATGGGGCGCTGGCTGGTCAGTCGAAGAGGGCTTGCTACCAGCCGTTGAAGGCCTTGCTGAGTCAATGACCAAGTTCAGGTCTCTCCAGTCGCTTCGGTGGTTAGGCAGGACGCTTTCGTCTCGGTGTGTGATGACAGTAACTTTCCGCGTACGGAACGTGCGAAGTAGCTGGACAGCTCTGTTCAATGGAGCCCGGAGAGTCGACCTGTCAGGCAGTGAGGATGCAAATGATTCGACAAGCCGGGCGCTGTGAAAAGTTGGAGTAGCGAGAATGACATGGGAAAACCCCGAAATGGTTTGCGTCTGGCTATTCATCTGCGAAGACTGAAACTTGACGCTAGCAGCGGCCGGTTCGGAAGAGTCGGAAGCGAGCTGGCGCACTTCGGCATCTAGGTGAACGTTCTCGGCGGGGATAGGGAATGTCAATCGCGAGACGATATCTCGAACGCCATGCGCGGCGACGTAGTGGTGTGTGCCAAAGGTAAGCCATATGTAATCTGTGACGCGGTGCTCAGTCACCGAACAGAGGTATATTGTAGGCCTGAATGGGCTCACCAAGAATCTCGCCAGCAGGATGCTCCCAAACGTCGTCAATTGTGGTGGTGCACACGGCGGAAAACAGTGGAACGATTACATCGGCTATGAACCCTTCCCAGCCAAGCGAACGTGAAATAAAGTTTTGCCGCGTTGTTCGGGCTGCCCAGGCACGGAGTGTTTCTTGGCACAGGTGGGTGGGTGTGCGCGCTGAAGGACGAGAGAGTAGGTAAAGTCTGCCATAGTGCAAGACGAGAGCCAGCATGGAGAGGATCCAAGTGAGGGTGCTAACCAGAACCGTGAGCATGTCGAGCGGACTCGAGAGGCGTCGCGTTCTGAAGACGCTGGATGGTACTCCAACACCATCTCGACCAGAGGCCCCGTTGTATATCATCTGGGTAGTAATTGAGTTGTGTCCAGGTGCTGATGCACCAAAGGTCGAGAAGGAATATGAATAGTCGTGTAGCTTGAGTGCAACACCCAAATGGTCGTAGAACTTTATCAGTTTAGGGTATGGGCCTGCAATGGTGTATCAGCAGATTGGAGGGAGAACTATGGATGACCAACGCACCACCCTGGATTGACTATGAAAGACATTCTCAGCATGTTGCGAGGAAAGGGAAGGAGCAGCTGTACTCACCCTCATTGGGACGTCCACCCGGATTTCCGCATCTTTCTCCTGGCCTGAAGGGCTGGGGACCCGTACGGTCAATGATTCAGCATCCATACCAAGGACCGGAGACTACAAGTGACAATGATTCAGCTCGTCTCTCCAGGCACGTCGGGTGAGCTCACTTTTTCAAAAATATGAATGTCGAATTCCACATCTGACCCTTGTGACCGCGACCTTGCAAGTAAATACGCGGCGGACAAACCTGCGAGTCCACTGCCAATGACCGCGACCTTGACCACACGTCGTGGAGGCATGGGTAAGGGAGAGTGCATGGTGGCACGATGAGGCGCAGGAAAAACGTCAGACATCTAAATGA
>WSLN01000030.1:41601-52919 GCA_019677355.1 Ceratobasidium sp. 370
ACCGCTTTTAAGTCTCCGTGGACTACTGGAGGATCTCTCTCGTGCATATACACAACCGCAGAGGCAATGTCGTGAATCTAAGCCAGGATTATCGCGCATTCGCCTCTGCGCAGCTTGGACATTCACCATTGCTAGGTCATCAATATGTCCTTCGTCTGCAGCTAGGTACTAGCGGTAATGTGTCAGATCCGTGCTTCATACATGCGCATGGGGTTACACTTACATCCGCTAGTGTCCCGAGAGGGCAGAACTCTGTGATCATTGAAGGTAATGGAAGTGCAAATGGGAAGATGCCGAGATCCGTACAAGTTCCGAGGAGCGGTAGGATATTCGGGTGCTGGAGGTTACGCCATGTTTTGAGTTCTCTTTCGAGTCGCTTCACAGAAACAGAGGCTTCAGTAATAGTGTTTCTCTGGAGACTCTTGTCGTTTGGTTTACCCTTTCCACTTCCTGACGCTCTGTGCCTCGGAGGTGCTTGCTTGTAACGTGTGGTACTTTTATGGCTACCTGTGAAAACGGTCGTCTCCGACATATGAATTGCATTCATATGTACCAACCTTTTGGACTGGCGCAGTAATGAGCCAACTTAGTTCACCCCTATACCAATATCAGCCACTTCATCGCTGCCTGAATGCACCAAGCTAGCACTCACATCCATATGTCGGCGAATCCGCCGCGCGCAAATGGGCTTGCCCCAGTCTTTCTCACCAACCCAGTAAGATCGAGAGAGACAGGCTCCATGCCCTATACCAAACGGCCAGTGGACGTAGTCGACTCCATCCTCCCACGCCGGCGCTTAATTGCCTTTCATGTGATGCTCGCGATTTAGGAAGCTCTACTACACGTGACCTTGCATCAACGCGTCTGTGACCGTGTCCGCCACAACAATCAGCAACGCGTCGTCATGTCCGACACCGAGGAGTTCGATTTTGGAGCAAGCTCTGGTAGCGAAGATTTTCAGCCAAAGTCAAAGAAGGTGAGTTTGACTGCGTGCAGGTGGGCGATTTGCTGAGAAGTGGCGCCAGGCTCCAGCGAAAGCCAAGGCTCCATCTAGTTCCAAGGCGGCTCCTAAAGCCAAAGCGGCAGCAGGACCAAAAAAGAAAGCTGGAGGGAAGGTCCTGAAACCGATCGAGAACAAGAACGGCGAGTCCGATGATGATACCTCGTGGATCGTGAAGGACGACAAGGGGTCTGATGGGGAACCCGAGAGTGCTCCAGCTGCGCGAAAGAATAAAGGCGCGTCTGAGATGTATGAAAAGGTGAGTGGTACGGACTTGCTGCGATCCGGAACGTGCTGAGCTCCTTGTGTGCAGTTGACGCAACTGCAACATATCCTGAAACGTCCCGACACGTACATTGGGAGTATCGAGTCTATTACGCAAAAGATGTGGACGTTCGATGCTGAAACTAAGCGCATGGTCTACCGAGAGGTTACGTTTGTCCCCGGTCTCTTCAAGATTGTCGACGAAATTCTTGTGAATGCAGCTGATAACAAGGTAAGTTCGGTATAAAATCTTTCCTGATTTTGTGCACTGAACCACCCGCTTTTCAGATCAACGACTCAAGCATGGACACCATCAAGGTTGACATTGACGTCGAGAATGGAACTATCAGTGTCTACAACAACGGCAAGGGTATCCCCGTCGAAATCCACTCGAAAGAGAAGATTTATATTCCAGAAATGATTTTTGGACACCTTCTTACGTCTTCCAACTACGACGACGAGGAGAAAAAGCTTACCGGTGGTCGAAATGGTTATGGTGCCAAGCTCACTAACATTTACTCAACCGAGTTCACGATTGATACGGCCGACAAGAACACCGCCCAGAAGTACAAGCAGACTTGGACGGACAACATGTCGAAGCCTGGCAAGGCGAAGATCACCAAAAACTCCCGAGGCGAAGAGTACACGAAGGTCACTTTCAAGCCGGACTTCAAACGCTTTGGCATGGCTGGTATAGATGAGGATACTGCCGCTGTTCTCCGCCGTCGGGTCTACGATATGGCCGGAACGGTTAGGAATGTCAAAGTCTTCTTGAACGGCGAGCGTATCAAGATCAAGAACTTCAAGCAGTACGTTGAACTCTACGTGAACTCTGCCAGGGGAGATGGCGAAGATGCTGGGCCGAAGCCGACTATCATATTTGAGGAGATCTCGCCGCGCTGGGAGGTCGCATTTACGCTTTCGGATGGCTCGTTTCAACATATTTCCTTCGCCAATAGCATTGCGACGACCAAAGGAGGGACACACGTTAACCTGATTGCGGAGCAGATCTCGAAGAACTTGATCGCGGGGATTGAGAAGAAGAACAAGAACGCGAAGGTCAAACCTCAAGCGATCAAGAACCACATGTGGGTTTTCGTCAATGCGCTCATCGAGAACCCTGCTTTCGACAGTCAGACCAAAGAATGGCTGACTTTGCCGGCCTCGAAGTTTGGTAGTCGCCCGCACGTGTCCGAGGAGTTTATGAAGAGAGGTACGCTACTATATCTGGATTGCGCCCTCTGTAAACTGACGTACCCCTTTCAGTGGCCAAGTCTGGCATCATCGACAACGTACTTAACTGGGCGAAGTTTAAGGCCGACCAGGAAAACAAGAAAACGGACGGCCACAAGCGCACGCGGTACGTCGTCATTAAATACTCTGCAACAGGATGCTGATGACTCTCGTAGACTCACTGGGATTGCTAAGCTGTCTGATGCTAACAATGCTGGTGGTCGACTCTCCCAAGAGTGTACTCTGATTCTGACCGAAGGAGATTCGGCCAAGTCTCTGGCTGAGGCTGGCCTGAGTGTTGTTGGACGAAACAACTTTGGAATCTTCCCTCTACGAGGAAAATTGCTCAATGTGCGTGAGGCGAACCACGACCAGGTGATGAAGAACGGAGAAATCCAGGCCATTAAACAAATCATGGGGCTCAAGCATGGGGTAACCTACAAAGACACGAGTAGCTTGCGCTATGGGAGTATTATGATCATGACCGATCAGGTACGCTTGGGTTCTCTCTTCCCATACTAGTTCCTGAATGTTTTATTTCTAGGATCACGACGGCTCGCATATCAAAGGCCTTTTGATTAACTTCCTCGACTATTTCTACCCGTCCTTGTTAAAGATACCGGAGTTCCTGGTTGAATTCGTCACGCCTATTGTTCGAGTAAGCTTGTGGCCCTGACCGAGTTATGGCCTCCGCTCATGGATATTAAAGGTGACGAAAGGGAACCAGAAGATCAACTTTTTCACAATTCCAGAGTTCCAGCAATGGAACGAAGAGAACAACAAGGACGGAAAGTGGTATGTCAAGTACTACAAAGTAAGTACTGCGCCTTTATGACTTGTCTCGGCCTCACTGACTTGGTCAATCATAGGGTCTAGGAACGAGCAAGGACACAGACGCACGCGAGTATTTCGGTGCTATGGAGAAACACATGATTCCTTTCGCTAAGACCGAGGAGGGAGAACGTGAGTTGATTGATATGGCCTTTAACAAGAAGAAGGCGGACAATCGTAAGGACTGGTTGCGACAGTTCAAGGCGAGTCACAGCTACTAGCACCCTGTCTACATCAAACTCACCTCGGTAGCTAGCCTGGGACCTACATCGATCATAGCGTTCAAGAAATCACTTATAGCGATTTCATTAACCGGGAGCTAATCCTCTTTTCGATGGCTGATAATATCCGCTCTATTCCATCGGTCGTTGATGGTCTGAAACCTGGTCAGCGCAAGGTCATCTTCGGCTGTTTTAAGCGCAAGCTCAAGAACGAAATCAAGGTCCGTATCGCAGCTCCCAATCTATTCGTCTTCGTTCTCTGACCAAATTATCACAGGTCGCTCAGCTCGTCGGATATATCTCTGAGAAGACCGCATACCACCACGGCGAACAAAGTTTGACTATGACAATCGTCAACTTGGCTCAAAATTTTGTAGGCAGCAACAATATCAACCTGCTCAAGCCGGAGGGGCAATTCGGTACTCGTTCCCAGGTAGGTATAGTAATACTTCTGCCGGTGACCTGAAATTGAGCGCGTGTGTCACAGGGCGGCAAAGACGCCGCTTCTGCTCGTTACATCTTTACCAATATTCCCAGGATGACTCGTGCCATCTTTCACCCTTGTGACGACGCGCTCCTGAACTACTTGAAGGATGATAATGACTCGATTGAGCCCGAGTGGTACATGCCTGTGGTGCCACTTGTTCTAATCAACGGCGCAGATGGTATTGGCACAGGCGAGTGTCGCATTAGATGGGCCAAATGGTATCTAACTGACACTATCACGACAGGCTGGAGCACTTCCATTCCAAACTACAATCCGGTCGACGTCGTCGACAACATCAGACGTCTCATGCGAGGTGAACCGCAGGTACCAATGACCCCATGGTATCGTGGTTTCAAGGTTTGTGCCTTTCTTGGGGTGTTGGTTCACGGTTTACCAACCCTACCGAACAGGGCGCCATTGAAAAAATTGGGGAGGACAAGTATAAAGTCTCCGGTATCATTGAGCGCACTAATTCCGGTGTCGATGTAAAAGAGCTCCCCATACGGGTCTGGACCCAAAACTACAAAGAGCAAATCGAGGAATGGCTAGTGGGCACCGACAAAGTGCCTCAGATCGTCAAGGTTGGCTTGCCCGTTACAACGCACGCGATCAGTGTTCACATTATCTAACAGGATTATCATGAACACCATACAACACGTTCAGTGCATTTCGAGCTGGTCCTCGCGGACAAGGATATGGCAAAGGCGGAGGCGGAGGGTCTCGAAAAGTTCTTCAAGCTTGTCGGACAAATCAGCACCAGCAACATGATCTGTTTCGATGTGAACGGCAAGATCAAGAAGTATAGATCCCCTGAGGAAATCCTTGAAGAGTTCTACCCTTTGCGACTCAGCTACTACCAGAAACGCAAGGTGCGCGTGCACCTATTTTTCTTTTATTCTTCTGAGATGCTGATTTTGTTCGATTAGCAACACATGTGTGATGAGCTAGAGCGACAGTTTGAGAAACTCTCGAACCAAGCTCGGTTTGTGCATATGATCATCAAGAAAGAGCTTGTTGTCTCGAACAAGAAGAAGGCAGATTTGTGCGCGGAGCTCCGAAAACTCGACTTCCGACCGTTCCCCAAAGTTCGAAAAGCTAAGGACGCTGGGGAAAACGACGACGCCCAAGAAGAAGAGGAGGACGAACAACCAGCTGGGGCTAACAGCGATTATGACTACTTGCTTGGGATGGCGATCTGGAGTTTGACCCGAGAAAAGGTACGCACGCTGTTCCCAGGCATTCTTCGCGATTAACTGGGGCATAGGTCGAGAAACTTCTAGCAGAACAGGCTGCCAAAGAAGAGGAATGGAACGCTTTGCTCAAGAAAAAGCCCATTGAGCTTTGGGACGAGGACCTGAACCAGTTCCTGAAAGCCTGGGAGGTAAGTTCGCTAGCCTTTGCGCTGGTGCCTTAGCGAGCTCACTGGGCTTAAACTATAGGATATGTTAGAAGAGGACGCGGCGGCTGAAGTCGGTACGAGCAAAAAGAAAGGTGCAAAACTTCGAACCCGCAAGTCCGTTGCTGGCAAGAAAAACAAGCGGGCGGCCGATTCAGATTCCGAGGGCGATTTTAGGCCGACCAAGGCACCAGCAAAGCGCAAAGCAGCCCCCGCGAAAGTCGCGGCACCCCCCAAGCCAGCTGCTAAGATTGAGGAGATGGACGAAGACGAGGCACCAGTGGTCATCAAGAAGAAGCCAGTTGCCTCCTCTTCAAAGCTAAAGAAAGAGGAGTCGGACTCGGATGCCCCGGTCGTCAAAGCGTCTTCTGCGGTCGCAAAGGGGAAAGCTAAGGAAGTAGTCAAGCGCAAGAGGTTGGTGATTTTCGCGCCCCACATCTGCTATTACTAATCGCCTCTCCGCACAGCGAGGAAGATGAAGAGCACTCGGACGTACCCGCGAAGAAGGTTGTCAAGAAACAGAAGGCACAATCATCAGTCATGGATTTCTTCGACTCGAAACCGGCTACAAAACCAGCCCCCAAAGCCAAAGCCCCTCCCAGGAGGGTCATCGAGAGCGACGATGAAGATGATTCTATGATGATATTGGATGACACATTGCCCTCGCCACCAGTCAAGCGTGCCACACGGCCCGCCGCGAAAGCCAAATCGAAATATGTCGAACTTTCCACAGACGGGGACGATGACGACGACGATGCGTATGCCATCTCAGACTAATTAAGACTTCCCGCGTAGTTTTTTGTGCACTGTAGTTCTGGTTGAATATTTATTCAATTCTTCTGTATGTATAAACATAGGATTTTACCCATCATGGTGCCTCTCTCCGAGGTGCCGCTATCCTCCCCATACCAGTGTACCAGCATTTTGAGAGTGCCAAGACAAAACGAGCTCACGGGTTATGCGCAATAAGCTCGGTTCTCAGAGCGTTCAGGGCGAACACGATATATTGAGGCCATAGGTAGATTGTGTCAAAAAGAGTCGCATATAAACATGACGAGAGCAAATGCAGTGGGTGGAATGGGGTGATGGCCTTTATCGGCTCTATGCAAACCTATTAGTGCTCGTCGTATCTCATGGCGCAGCTACACACCTTGACAAACCCAATAGCAGCCGACTTCTCGCGGAAGCACTGACGGCAAATGTCAAGGCCGTATTTCCTGATCAGACCAGCCTGGTGTGCGCATACGCGGCTAACATATGTGGTTTAGCACTTGTCATAGACCGAGCCGTCGAGATCGCTCACCATTCCCTGCTTCCTTTTCCAAACTTGCGGGGGCGCGAAAACCAAACAGCGTCGTGAGTCATTTTGGGCGGGTGGTGGTCCGGGTTTACTAGCAAAGGTGGGTTTGGGGTACAATTACGGGCTTCGTGCGCTGGCGACGTACCTTGAGACGACGCGAGACTGACGATGTGTGTTGATTCGGATGCAAACTGGTATTCCGCCGGGATCCCTATGTGATTCTATCCAGGTCCACATACAAGCGACAAACACAGCTAGCGTAAACAACAAGACATAGGGGCAATGTACATATAAAAAACGAGTGCATTAATTAACTGTATTGGAAAAGGGGGAGGATGGGGGAGTTTCAGCAGGGACCTTATCCTCGAGTTTCTCCGTACCATTTGCAGGCGGCGGTGGGATGGCTTTGGGTTCACCCTCATGGCTCTCGTCCTCGTTTGTGCTCGAATTTGCGCTGGCACCTGAAGTATTAGCCGGCGATTCGCTCGAACGAGGCGTCTGAGGCTCGGTTCCGGTTGGAGTCAGCCCTCCGGTGTCGTCTACGGGTTCTGCGATTTCCACAACGACTTTGGGGTGACTCGAAGTTGCAGGTCGCGACCAAAGGAACGCCGACAGCGGGGACAGGAACTTGCTACGAGTTGGCGCTGGCACTGGTGTGGGAAGAGTTTCCGAGGGGGCAGGAGACGCGGCTCGTGGAGTCGGTGCCGAGTCTTCGCTAGAAGTAACCAACGGAATCGGAGCAACTCGAATGGTACTAGTGCAGAGATTGTCAGGATGTATGCACATGGAAAGTTGGACAAAGACGTACGGTGGCGCCGAATCTGCATTGTGTGTCGTGAGAGTAAGTATTAAGTTCTTGAGATTTGGAAGCGTGTGTCTCAGGTCAATGGCACGAAGCCCTTGTTCTGCCATCAACTTTCAGAAAAC
Source organism: Ceratobasidium sp. 370 (assembly GCA_019677355.1). Lineage (NCBI taxonomy): Eukaryota > Fungi > Basidiomycota > Agaricomycetes > Cantharellales > Ceratobasidiaceae > Ceratobasidium > Ceratobasidium sp. 370. The sequence continues at coordinate 49,261 of WSLN01000030.1, forward strand.
AAATAATCAGCTCCAGGGCCGTAATTCCTACCACCATAACACGAACTGTTTCAATATCCTTGTTCAACAAGAAGACCGCATATTCAAAGCGATATGTATCCACGCCTGTAGGGTATAAAGGGAACCTATGAAGTAAAAACCAGCCCGGTCAACCTCCAACAGGAACATAGCCAGGAGGGCAGGCTCACATCCTAGGCCCATGCATCGCTGAAATGGGGTCACGCACATAGCTCCGGCTCCCAACATACGTAACGGGATACGGCACGCGTACGTTCAAGTACGCGCTCAGCAAGGCTACCACGTGCGCCGCATAACCCAACGCAGCGGACACCGCCTCCTCGTTGTCGAGCGGGGGCGCAGGATCTGAGGGTGCGACCGGGACGGAGAGCGGAACGCCGATGATAGTGAACACGAGGTCGGCTGCGCGCTCCGCGTCAGGTTCGATCGGGAATGTCGACTCGAGAGTGTTGCACAGGGTTGTTCGGCGTGGAGTGAGGGCATTGTGGACGGAGAGATAAGTGGCGCTAAAAATCTTTTTAGTCATTATCCCGGCGATCGTGAAAAGGCGTACCGGGCGGTGTGTACTTGTTCGGTTTGTTCCTCATTGGCTTCGACGTCTTCTTCGTAGATCTCTGACGCGGCTCGAAGCGCCTCGCGTCGAGCGCGGAGTTGATCCAACCGGTCTTGTATACTCTTCGTGGCTGAGCAAAAACCTTAGTACGATTCCAGGGTTTTGTCTGTGCACGCACCGGATATACATGCTTGTTTGACCACGGAAACCTCATGTTTCAAGGTCTTTATATGCTCGTCCCGCTCACTTATGCTCCTAGCCTAACTAATCATCAGTACGGCGCGACAGTAACCACAGGAGAAACATACTAGTAGACGCGGCCCCCCTCGCTCAAGAATCGCATCTGTTCTCTGAACCACATCACCTAACGAAGCCTTGGTGTCACTAACAACCGTATACAAAGTCGACAGCTTGACGATATCGGCCCATGTAGCGCTCTGCTTCATCCGGGTCTCACGTCGGCTCTGCTGTAGAATCTCGCTTCGTGTCGGAGGCTTGGGTTTGTGTGATGACGAGGCAAGTTCCGAGTCGGACGCATATCCTGTCGCGGAAGCAGGACGGGAAGGCGAAGTAGGTGGGAGGAAATACAAATCTCCCGACGGAGCAAGGGAGAGGAGTAAGGTGTTAGGGGGTAGGTGGCTAGGATGATCGAGCAGCTGAGTGATTTCGAGGTGGTGTGTCAGGATATGACAGGACTTGCCAATGGATGAAATTCACATACGTTGGCTTCAACTTTTTCAAGCTTGTCCATTTGGACATCCCATTCTACCAGGATCTTCCAGTCGCCTTCGTCAGCCCCGTCAGGACAGGCCTCCTTGTTTTTCCCTTTAAGATTGGACCACGCCCACGCGGAGCATTCGTCAACTCTTCCCCATAGCGTCACTGTCACTTGGCTTTGATGGCGATCGGTCCAATCGGCAAAGTCCCCACCCGCATCGAGGTCTGCCCAGCATGGGTTCGTAGACGGGCGATGAAGCGAAGAAATGAAAAAAGGTACACTCGATTCTTCTGCGTGGGCGGAACGGGCGGGGGAGGCTGACCTGGTTGGTGGGGGCGAAGCAGTCGGAGGGAAATTGAAAGACCGCGCAGAAGATGTCGATGATGCCCTAGCGGAGCCGTTGGCTGCAGATCGTTTAGACTTAAGGGTGGTGACGGCGGTCTTGGTGGCTCCGTTGGCCGGCTTCGAATCACTCGTCTGTCCACTGGATGCGTCTGACGAGCGCAGAGAGGGTTCAGACTTGTGGTAGGAGTGCTTCGAAGGATTGGCTTTGTCGGGGGGCGGGAACCGCCTCGCAGGTGTGCCGCGTACGGGAGAACGGTCTCCGGTGGGGGAAGACGGCGCCTTTAATAAGTCGCCTCCGTTGAACCGCACAGGCTTAGACATGGTACTTTCAGGCGTAGAAAGTGTAACAAAGGTTTCCACAAGCCTAGAACACATGACCTTTTCGAGGTTGCGCTGAGACGGATAGTGAAAGAACGAGCCAGCCGTCGCACTTGGACTAGTTGGAAGACCACCATAAGGCGACTCTCGAGAATGTGTACCAGATGTCTGAGAGCCAAGAGAAGCATGGGAAGTCGAACGTTGACGCCTGAGGTGCGTAGGCGGCGAGCCAGAGGGCCCAGCGCGAGGGAAGCTTACTGGAGGACCCGTGGGCCGAGTACGGGGAGCGCGAGGCGTCTCCGATGTCGAATGTTTTTCTGGGCTTTCATCCCCGTGAGCTTCCGCACGCGCGGTGCGAAGGGTGACAACCGAGTTCTGAGATATACGCCGACTGCGACGGCGAGCGAGAACAAGATCGGTATCGTCCGAGAGTTGGAGCATCGGCGCGGGCAAAGCCTGCTGGAGAGCTGAGGAAGCATGGTCTCGGATAGGGAACGGTGTAAGGTTTTTAACATGTATTCCTTGGATGTGCCTCACACGGCGCTGCCCATGCACGGTGGATTGAGCAAAGCATGGGTATTTACAGGTAAACCCACCTGATTCCCGGAGAGCTCCTCGTACATCATGACGTCGCTCGGTTCGCGTCCACCCACCCACCCAGTCGATGCAAGTGCTATATCAGGCTGTTGTTGTGCTCGTGGTCGCTGCCAGGCTGGTCTGGCCGTCGAAGTCGAATTAGAGTGACAGATGTCTTTCACATGGCCCGATTTGTCATCGCCCCTCGACCACGACCACCGCCTCCTCTCCTAGATCCCATTATGCACCCCAAACCACCAATTGCTCGTCGGAACATTCTCACAAAACCACCATCGGCGTCTGTCGCCGCATCCCTTTATCCCCCCCAGACGGCCCTGCCCGGCGCGAGCTATATAACCAGCGCTTCTGCAGCCCCCACGCCGCCAAAAACTAATATGCAGGCCACCCCCACCGCTCCCAAACCAGGGGGTGCCCAGCGCCCGTATCTGGCTGCTGAGATGGCGATGATGCAAGACGCGCTCAAGGTTTGCCCAAACTCGGTTATCAGTAGCCTTGTCACTAATGGACTTCCCAGATTGCGGCATTAAAAACTGCAGAGACGATTCGGTATATGAGCACCGTACGACGAGTGTGAGTTGGATCCTATCCTATTTCCAAACGTTCATACTGAGGGAAACTAAAGTTACCACCTTGGTTGCATGCGAATGCGTTAGCCACGGCTCCCCCCATGCCAAACGACCACCGCCCGCGGTAACGAATGAATTGCGCTTGCAATTGGCTCGCTACGACCAACTCTGCGATATAGTCGAAGCACGCTTGGTGTGTTGTATGTGCCCAGTGTTCCCCGTACAGTTTATTTACTTGTTATAGGTCCGGGCGCATGCCGCTCTCTCAGCTCGGCTGGCGCGTGAACGCGCAGCAAATCCCCAGCAGCCAGCTCAAAGCACCCTTCCTATCCAGGTCGATTCACCAATGTCAGATGACGTCCCCTTATCTTTGTCCAACACCGCGCCAGCCGCCACCGCGTCAAATGTGCAATATACTGCTCCCCCAAAGTCTAGAGGCCTCGCGTCCCTCGCTGCCCAACGCCCCTCGCATACGATACCTGATCCCACTCGCATAATGTCACCCGTGACTCTCGCATCCAACGCGGCCGTGCTACCTGCCCTC
>WSLN01000031.1:0-52389 GCA_019677355.1 Ceratobasidium sp. 370
GAATGCGAAGGTCTCGACCATGCCTATCCAATGAGAGAAATTGATGTACCACCCATCGAACACGTCCAGGTCCTCCCGGCTGATCGCCCCTTCGCCGAATAGAACTGCAAGGTATCGAGCAACAGGCAATGGCTTGCAATCCAACAGCTCCCCAGACACCAGGCTAGGGTTGGTAGATGCCTCCGAAGTAGGTGTGGGGTTGGATGTCCGAATTGCAACGTCTTTGCCTATAAGGAGTACGAGCCGAGAGACCAACTCGCCTGTGAGACCTTTGTCGATCGTACGGTCTACAACCGCTGTTGCTAGTTGATTGAGCGCCTCTCCGATGGTGGTAAAGAACTTGTCAGACGTAGGGTCGCTCGTAGGATACAAGAGCCGTGCAGCAGCGCAAGACAGCAGAGGTTCAGAGGGATATATAGTGTCCAGCAGCGTCCGATCTTCGCTCACCCAGCGGCACACTCGAAGGTGACTAGAAACGCCGGTTTGATGAAATTGAACCCAGCCATGTGATCCGAGGCAAACGGTCAGTAGAAATCGCTGGCCGACCACCGCAAGGGCTGGGTGGCGATCTTGCGGTTTGAACTCTAACTGACCGCAGAGCTTTTGGGCAGCCGTTCTCAGAACCTCGTGGGCGTCGAGCCCCGACTTAACCAACGAGCACCATCTGGTTCGCTTCCCAGTCAATGTTTAGTTCAGCTGATCTTCTCCGACACTCACAGAGGCCGGCCCGTTTGTACGATGTGTGCGAACTGCGCTACGTTTTCTGGCTCCACAGTCTCCCAGGCAGCTACATGCTGATCCCAGCCAAGCTCGTAATATGGGGGGAACAGCCGTTTGCCACCGACATTGATACGTGACGATGCGTCTGTGTGGGTTGAATGAGACCGGATTCAAACGAGCAGCGTGATAACGTACGCAGATCGGCTGGGGCAGAAAAGTCTGCCACTTTGGAGGCCGTGGAAGCGAAGACGAACCAGAAAGGTGTGTGTGGCCTGTACAGAGACAGCGCGCTGATAACTCGGGTTAAAATATGGGACGGTGAGAAAGGGCCATCGCGGTCGCAAAGTGGGTGGGCTTCGTCAATCGCCACAACCACACCCGGTGAATTCGATGAGGTCTCGAAAATTTCAGGGAGTGCCCCAATGAGTTCGTCATATGCACGTTTCATGGCTGTTACGCCGTATACTCGTGGCGGCTTTGTGGGGCCTTGCTCGGGGTTTTTCTGGGGGTTTTCCTTGGGGGTTTCCTTGGGGGTTTCCTTGGAGTTTCCCTGGGGGTCTCGCTCGTAGTCTTGCTCGGGGGCATGCTTGAGTAAGTTCAGGTTGGCAGTAGTGCGCTGCGCTCACTTTTGTAGTTTACCTCGGCGCTGGACGAAGGCGTCATTTGCGACACTGGGTATTTCTTCTCGGCCAGCTGCTGGTCCGTAGCATTCAATATGACTGTGGACGCGTTCGGCAACACATTTCTGCCTTCCCTAATCTGATAGACAGTTTAAAATCGTTAGGTGATTAAATGAAGACCCGAGCAACCACTAACCTCCTGATATGCTTGAGCTAGGCCTGCGAAAAACTGGCTACGTGCATCGCTGCCCATGTCGCACATTCGCTCAGACCACGCCTTGACAAGCTCTTCGCGCGTGCTGTGTTTGCCCCGAAGCTCGAGGAGGTATCGCTTAAGTACCTGCAGCAACGCAGTCAACATAGCTGTGCACCGGCGGCTGTAGTCTTTCTCTGAACAAATCTTGAGGTCCTTAGTAAGGATGTCGGCAGGAACCTCATCCCGATCCGGAAACGGATTGCCGTTGTCGTCCTTCGAACGGATGTTGATGTACACAACAATCGCATCCTGCTTCTTTAGCTGTTCAGAACGCATCGTGAACCAGTGTGGCAAGCAATCAGGAGCAATTAACCGACGCACCTCAATCAGCGCACGGGATTTGCCCGTGCCCGAGCTCTGAACAATCGAGCAATATTTGGCGTAGTAGCGACCTTCGTGGGAAACGAATTCGCTATGTAACTCTCCGAGATGCCGGTGTAGCTCCTCCGCTGCGGTCCCGTTGTATTGGCTTTTGAACACTTCTGCGAATTGATTCGGCGGTTCGATCACTGTACTGACGTCAACGTGATAGATCATAGCAGCAAGCTGGCTCCCACCTCTCCCGGTATATTGGACGTCTTCCATCTCTTCTGGTATGTTTAAAGCCTTCATGATGTCTAACAATCGCCATGGTTGTCAAATGGGCCAATGCGCTCCGTGCAGCCACTCACGCTCTTCAACCTCTTTATAGTCGCCCGCCCGGAAGGCTTTGAGCAGAAGGTTTCGATATTCGAGTTGTTCGCTCAGGTCCATCTCAGCGTCGTCGTCCTCTCCGTGGGAGTGTGCAGTGCGCACCAAACGCACGAAGTCGAGAGCAATGACATTAGCCCTGTGAGAAGTAAGCAGACGAACGCAGTTTTCGACCCCTTTTTTCCACTCGATGAACCCTCGTAGTAGGTCTGGCTTCATGCTTGGACGTGTTCGACAGGACAAGGTGGTGGCTTAGGGGGCGATGATGGAGAGGTCCAAGCGCTCAGGTCAGCCCATGGAAACACGTACAAGCAGTACTCCTCATAGCCACACAGTTTATCTTACTCGATTTAAGTCACGTGCATATACTCGTGTACCGCCCCTCAGGTCCTCACGTGCAAAAAACTTCAAAAGCTGGTCATCATGCGAACTTCCTCGTTCGTCCGCGCTCTCCAAACTCTCAGCCGGCCCATTTATTCCACCAACCAGCGTCAACATACACTCAGATGCAAATTCTCATCATGTTCTCCTGTTCACGACGAGGCTGCTAATGGTGAAGACAACGCATTCAAGAAGAATCCGCGCGCCAAAGTCGATCCACAGACCGTCAAGGATTGGTTCCAGGGTGAAGGTCTGCCTTATTTGAATCCTACTCCTGGGAAGCCCAATTGGCTTGGGGGAGACATTGTAGGCATTCAACATCGGTTTGGTTTTTAATTTCGTTGACTGTTGGTCATAGCCGTTTCCCGACAATCCGACGTTCCGACCACCACCGCCTCTATCCGATGTCGTCAAGTCCTCAATATATGATCGTTATCTTAAAACATCTCAGGCGTCGGTGCCCAAGTCCCGTAAGTCCCTTCCGCCTCACTCAATCCTTCCATTTACCATGCTGTCAGAATCCCACGTGCAAGCATTTCGGGCGCTCAGTGAACAGTTTGGCATTTCAATAAGCCGTGTCGAAGCCATCATTCGGTTGAAGCAATACGAACAGGAATACCAAAAGGTGAGAGCCGTGCCCTCGCCTTTTGCCTCCGTGCAGGGTTATTTCATGATGAGTATAAATCGATTAGTCTTGAAGACTCCCAAATGGTTAAGCATTTTCATGCATGGCTTGTCTGATTCTTGATTCTTGCGCGGGAATCTCCTACTCGTTGCTGACTTGTTCGATCGCTGTAGGTGAACACAACTTCCGCCGCTTTCCTGACATGATTAGGAATAATTTCTGTTCTTCGAGTGCTTCGATGAGACATCACAAGCTTATCTACATTGCATGATCTCTTCGATTGTATTTCGGATGTTCCCGCAGGTATCTGACCCATACTGCTATACAGGTGAATTGTCGTCTAGCGCGTCTACAGATGGTGAGCGTGTTTTCAACGATAACATACATCCTTCCTGTCTTGCTCTACCTGATGCGACAACTTTCGTCATACTTCACGCTGGTGACACTATCCAAAACAATGACATGCTATGGCTTTCTGATCTTTACCTGTCAACCTATTTCCGTCGTTGGTCACATACTAACTTCGAGTTTCAGTGACGACTAACGGTCAAAACCCCTTGGTACACCCCGGTGTTTAGGTTAGTCTCGTCCCCATTCCCCCCCCCCCCCCATTGTTACCGTGATGAACAACACATGACACAACAATTTCACGCAAGACCGCACCATGGTTACATTTTCTTCACTTCCTGATTTCATCCTTGTCGTGTCTCTTGCGCTCAACAACGAACTCGTGCTGACTTGTAGCCCCTCCTACAGGATGTAAGTGGTCGTATCTCAACCCTCCATCTCAATTCCCGAAGCCCTCAAACGTGATGATACCAACTACATCATTAGCGAAATTATAACGACTGGCCTATGCCACTGGTTATCCCATATTTCAACCCCATCTGATACCACTCCTTTTTTTAACGCGTCTACAGACATTTTTTACGTGAGCTCACATCCAATTTGTTGTATAGGGCAAGAAGATACAACACGCCTTCCAAAAAGGCATGGAATCCTATCTAGGCATCCGACAAGAGCGAGATCGGGCCATTGTCTCGGATGAAAGGTTTACGCCTAGCGACATCAACTTTGCGCGACAGCGTACATCGGAGGTCGACCGTGAAGACTCGGACTCTGGTGAACGTACCCAGAAGGCTGGAGCCGCGCGTCGAGTCTGGTGGGAGATGGTGGATGACGCGCCCGATGCAGTGTGTTTGCTAATCTCACATCGCTTGGCTCTCTCTGACGATTAAATTCTTCAGCAACCGATCGTGCCGAGCCTCGTCACCGAGGGCCTGGACAAGTACCGTACAAAGCTAGCCGAGGATCAACAGGCGCATGCTGGGGTTGCGCTTCGTGTCGAGGGACGGCCATCTCCTCAAGGCAAGCCTCGCAGTGTATTCACTTTTATTGATACTGGAGCAAAGGGTCCGAATTCGCCCAAAAAGACTCACGCTTGAGTATATTGTATTATTGTTCACATTCCCACCTTGAATGATATACATTCCCCTGACCTTATCTCAAGTTCACACGCAAAACCACGAGGCCTGGCGATGCAAGCGTTATCAGTACCCTAGTACCCCGCTGATGTCAAGCATGCCTCACCATCATACATACTCCATGTAGATATCCACCTCCGTGGTGATCCCATAACTCTCGAGTGTAGCGTCATCGTTGCCCAGAGTCTTCCCTTCCCACGTCAACCTACCGAGAGAAGTTAATCTTGCTCTGGTCCCCGTTTGTTGATCGGGCATACCGTTGACTGTTGGGGGGTATCGCACCATCCTCGAATATCTTTCGCTTGATCTCAAGGATCGTAGTGTTTGCCGTGACCTGCACCCAGAGATCGGCGGAAGTCGCACGGCGAATGCGAACCTGGAAAGGAGCTGCGCCGGCCATGCTGTTTTAAAGTGCGCAGTGGTGGTTCAAACCAAGTCGGTTGCGTACCTGCGCCCTGTGTTAGGATGATGACGTAGGACGTTGGTCAGCTGAACCGTAAGCTAGTCGTTACAGGGGGCATATACCGACCTTGGAGCTTGAGGATCCCATCTCTAATCCTAAAGATCGAACTACTTTCGAGTGCTGTGGTTGCAGCTTGCAAGTCGGTAGCGTGTGACGTCATTGTCAATGCTAATTACAAAGCTGACAAACGTGCACACGAAGCTACGGTTTCTCCAGCTGTACACCGCATGTAGCTTGCTTTTCCGGTCGACAGAGACTCGTGCAATGCCAGTTTCTAAATAAACGAAAAGCCAAGTAGCGGGCTCAAAGTGTCGAAACTGCTCTCACTAGCGAAACAATCGCGCATGCTTGACGCGTCTAGCCTTGAGATATTCGTTTTTAATCAAACATTCATTGGGCAAAGTGCTCGAAGAACGAGCAACATATCAAATTCGCAGCTGTGGCTCACGTACTTGACCCAACACGACATGTCTCGTCTCCATCAAACCATCATGATGAAAAGAACACTTCTTTCATTCTTCACATTCAATAGGCGGCAAGCGAATTTGCCTCGCACACAATTACTAGAATCCAAAATTAACTCGCAGCGCCGCAATCCACCTCGCAACATGGAGTATCACCGTCGTACGAGGCAACTCGAGTGTGCTATACGCAGACCATTCTTCTGGCTGTATGCTACATGATCAGCTGACAGCCACAGCCTGAACAAGTCACGAGTGGAGCACGGTTAACCGCATTAGCTTAGCGTCGACTGGCCCCGGCCCCGCGCTAGTCCCGCCGTCCAAGCTCGACAGACAGCTATCATCTCCACCACCCCCACAAAACACGCGGTCCCGCCGTGGAGGAAGGCGCATTTCGACAAATTCGATGACAAGGCGTTCCTGTTCTTTCGCTTGGTGTCACCCCTAGTGCGCAAAATTACCGCACATGAAATACTCACCGGCGTTTTGTATAAATTCTGCAAACGTTTCTTCTCGACGAAGCGTTAGCGCGACATAGGCCACGCGCTTGGTAGGCAGATTGTCTGGTCCAGGACGATCTAGTGCAAGTCGGAGCGTGCGCGTGAGTTGGGGGATGATGGAAGGATCGTAAACCTGTCATTTTATCGGTAGATCGTGCGCTCGCTGAATGCCGGTTTCATCTTGGCTATTCGGAATTACTCACTACGTCTGCGGCTAGTACAACATCTGCGTCGAATTCGTCGAGAACTGCATGGACGTGTGCTGTTCGGCCCGGGTCAACGGAATCAGTCCAGTCTAGGGCTCGGACCTGGGCGTGCTGGGGGTCTAACGTGTCTTCACATTCCGATAATGACAGATTTAGTGAGGGCTGGGTGGGGTAGTGTGTGCAACTCAACTGCATGGGAGGCGTAGGTTCGTCGCACATCGGGCCAGGACATTGTCGTCGACGTCGGTCATGAATACGCAGGGTGTTGGATCATTTCCGCCGGCATCGGCGGCCAGTAGATTAGCTCGCGATAGCTGTTGCAAGGTGGCAACAGTAAGGCCAAGAAGTCCTACGCCACAACCGAGCTCCAGTACGCGGGAAGAACGAACAAGGTCTAGCCAAAAAGATCCCATGAAGCCATGAGGTGTGGCGCACGCCAGGATCTGAGACGCGATTGAATTGGCACGTACAACTGTTTTCGAAGATCCACTCGGCGAGATCAAGACTGGCTCGCCAGGTCCGCAAGCCAGTTGTCCCACGCTCGATAGTTGTGCGGGATTCGAGGATCGTGATGGGTCGGCGGTCCGGACTGAAGGTGTCAACCCCTAATGGCCTGCGCCACGCCGGTGATACGGAGGGCGGATCAGGACAAGGCAGGAGATAGGTCAAGTACGACGTTGCAGGAGGACCTGTTCTGGTGGGACAGACTCAATGTCAATATCGGATGCGGCGTGAATAGCGTAGGTCGCTAGTCACCCCGGCGGAACGCTCATCAGCCGAACAAGGTACGAGTAGATCTCGTCGTCGACTTCCTGCGGGTGGGGTGTCCAGCTACGACACAAGCGGTACAAAGGCTAATTTACCACATCATTCTCTTCGAGCGCCGCGACGATGGTCTTCCAGGCTCGGCGCTGGTACTCTGGCGCCGGCGGGTATGCGGCGAGGTGGGGGTTTTTGAGAAGCTGGGCGATAATTTTATGTTGCCAGGATGCGGCCGAGTCGACGAGCGATGGCGGAATCGGCTGGAGCGCGAGGTAGAGTGCCACAAGTCGGTCGGAATTGTTGATTTCCAACTTCATTGTCTCCGGGTAATCATTTGTTGCTGATCGACAGGCGGACACGTGATGGGTCTGACTGGATATGGAAGTCCCTTTTGATCATATCACCCTATCCACGCTTCGAGCCGTTCCACCATTCCGCTTTAGCCGGCCTAAACGCCATTTGAATGGCTTGCATTTGAAACAGACATGAAATTGTGTCCTGTGGTGGCAGAGCAGCTCGGGCCCGGGACTGGGTCGCACAGTCCCACACGAAGCTTGTACCGAGACCAAGTGAGTTAACCGCACAGCAAGATATCAAATGAACATCCATCACTTGTGTTTGTGGCGATTGCAACCGTGGCAACTTTGTGCTAGTATCTGCCTAAGCCCCATGACACTGCTGCCGGAGAACGGCTTTATAGCAGCCGTGCCCCGCAATCGCTGCCAGTCGCCTCCACCCCACCCTACATCCTCGCCTTTTACCCGATCCTTCGGGATTTTTCGTTCCTTCGTGGCCCAACAGTCCTGACGATGACTTGGCCGACCTTTCACACCGAGGCCCCCATCAAAGAGATGGAGGTCAATGATGGCGATATGAAGCTTGCGACTCTGGCTTTTGGGTGGACTGTATGTCTGTGTTTGTGTTTCCAGTTGGCTTCGTTCCTGACGTGCACTCAGATCGGATTTGGCTATTTCGTGGTCTGGCATGCTATCAAGCAATCCAAGAAGCTGAGCGCATTTACCATCATGTGCTGGCTAGAGATTCTTGTGTCGGTCTCTTCATCGCTGCGAGGTTTCATCGACTGACTTTGGGTCCAGGTGCACTATTTTTGCAATCATCTGCTGGCTCTATTTATGTGGGATCGTCAAGTACTCGTTCTGGTTTTATTTCACGATTCTGACGTGGGTTTTCTGCTCGTTTGACGCGGCCTCGGGCTTGGTTCGCTGACCGACGCCTGGTGCTTTGCAGGACATGGGCGCTCCAGGTCCAGTTCTTGCTGCAAATCATCGTGAACCGAATATGCATCCTGCTTCCAACGCCGCAGCGTCGCGTGAGTCGCTGTGGTAGACGCAACATCGTGGCTGGGGACTAATCGGGGTATCTGCGCAGTTTTGGCTAAAATTCATCGTTGCCGTCTGGATTACGTCGATTAATATTTCCGTTTACTGCATTTGGGTCCCAGCAAAGCTTCAGATCTCTCAACGTTACCATGACATTAATATATGGTGGGACCGTACCGAGGTGAGCATGGCCGTGCTCCTGGAAATACCACCAGTTAACATGGCGATATCCTAGAAATGCCTGTATCTCGTTACCGACGCCATCCTCAACTTCATGTTCATCCGAGCCATCAAACAACGCCTGCTCTCCGTGGGAGTAAGTCGATTCGGCATCGGCCATTCTTCCATCAAGGAACACGCGCTGATCCCCCGCGCCCTTGCGTCAATCAGCTCAAGAAGTATGACAAGCTCGTCAAGTTCAATGAAAAAATCATCGTGGTCTCGCTCTCGATGGACGTGTTGATCATCACGATGATGAGCTACCGGAACGATTTCGTCTAGTGAGTCGGGACTATTATGTTTCTTTTACGTCGAGTGGCTGACGTGTGGCAGCATGCAATTCCATCCGGTTGCGTACATGGTCAAGGTGAGCGCGGGCTTACGGGCTCGGAAACACGTTGCGCGGCCACCGACTGAATTGCTTATGATATTCAGCTCGAGATCGAAATGTGCATGTCCAAGTTGATGGTCAAGGTCGCGACTGGCACAGGGATCCACGTCTATGTGAGTCAAACACGCTGCCACAATTTACCCAACGCTAGACGACTAAACCCGAAACCGATCATAGGAGGGCGAAACGATTGACCATTCGACGTCACGCAGCAAGTCGTCGTCTGGCCGGGATCACGCGCATAGCAATCAGTATACAGTACGGTCGGCCCCAGCCGTCAACGTTCGGATCGCAACTCAGACCGTGACTCACACGGACGATGCAGGGCGCGAGGAAGATATTGGTACGCCCCTGGCTGATCTACGTCTGTTCCCTGCATGCTAATTCACGCATATATAGAGCTCGGGGACTGCAAATCGACCCACCGAACGTCCACGATCCAGTGGGGAATGGAAGCGTCTGTAACCGTTGTCGACGCCCAGGACGATCCCGATGGCAAAGACGATGATGCACATAGTGATATGTCGAACAAACGAACGCAGTCGTGGGTTGAGCCTATAGACAGCAACCTAGCGTCTCGCGTGTCTGTTGCGAGTCGAGAATTGGACCTCGAGCGAGGGGAACAGTCGGAGCTAGACTTGGTTGGTGGGGTCAGCCTGTCGTATCTAGGGTCTTTCCCACACCCGCCTGCTCAGTAGTTGTTTTTGGTATACATATTCGGGTGTTTGTTGGACATTCATTTTTGGCGCATTCTTGCCTAATTTTTCGTTGTTTGTCGCTTCTTGTTTTCAAACACATTACTTTCGTGTTTTTCCTTTTTGCCTTTAGCGCATGTAATTGACGTCTATACCGGAGGTCTTGTAGCCTAGGATCCTAAAAATGAAGCACAGTCATATTCCTCAGTCGTGAGAAGGTATAGCCCTAGCGGGCAAACAGCCTGTGGATTACGACAAAGGCCGAGTTTCAGCGGATGGGCCAATGCTGTTCGGTCGAGTCAGACCAGGCGGTATTTAAATATAAACAGACGTATTGAGAAGTGAATTCATTCATTACAAAAGGGGGTTATCTATCTCAGGCAGGTATTATAGACGAAAACAACACTCTAGGGTAGCGCCACTACCAGATGACGATCGAAGGAACAAACAAGGAGCGGTGTGGTGTTTGTGTCTAGCCTTGAGGAGCGACAGTGGAATTACTAACGGGTGAAAAGGAGTTCTCGGTCAGCAGGCTGTATGTTCGGGGAGGAAGCTAAACGTCGCTCACGCAGTGACCGGAGCAAGCGATCTTGTAGGACGCAGCGTTTCTAGCTTCTGCGGAGGACCGGCCCACGCCTCTATACTCGGGGTGGAGCACACCGTCGACTGGCACAGGGCATAGGTCTCAGTAACGCGGGTGAGCTCGAGCTCGAGGGAGCAAACTCACTGATGGGTGTTTCGATGATGGTGAGCTGGTGCGGAGGTCCTTGGGTAGCCCGCTGCCATTGGATCTGCACGCGGGCGCGGTCCGCCCACTCCTGGACGCGGGATGTCCATGTATGCGTGCCCGTAGGCGGATCGAAGCGGTAGCGGCCAACACGAGCGTTGAAGGTAGAGTCGGTCATGTTGAAATGTAAAGGCGAAGAGGAGATACGAAAGAGTAGATAGGATTAAAGCGCTTTGTACAAGACGGAGAACAGGATACTATCGAATTGATGTGCTGAATGCCCGACCTGCTCCAGGCTTTATAGGGGCGGGAGTGCCGATGGGCAAGGGAGAAAATAGACGCATTTCATGGAAAACGAAAAGCGCTCAAGTCAAGCCGTGGTCGGACTAGAGTGGATGAGGTGCGCGGAGCCGGCGCATGCCCTATTCTTCACACGAATATTCCATACTCCGGGAAGCAGTATAGGGGCAAGGAGCGGAGCCCTATCGATCGTGCATCGCTGGTTTTTGTTGTACATTTTTGGCTGAAGGGGTTTGCTATGACTATGTGCCCAGCCAAGCACGGTATACTAGTTCAGAGCTCGAACAAGGACTTTTTCAAAAGCGTTTTGTTAGTTTGTTTCAGTGATGAGACCGCCGATCATACAGTGAGCGGCCCAAGCACTGGCCGACGCGCCACCAGCGGCAGCAAAACCTATGTTGAAGGGAAGCTGATCTGCACCGGCTCGGTCGTTCTCAGATCACCGGAGACCCAAGTCATAACTTGATGCGAGCCGGCGGGCCGTGACCAAGAAGCAGAAAGCCAATCTGCGCATCGTAAAGCCAAGATTATTCCGAGAGATGAGAAGCGCTCATAGTCCGGCCGGAGCATAGCTGATTCAGAGGCAGCCAATGGATGCGCTGCGAGACTACGGTGCGAATCGTTAAGTCACTGCACGTGGGGCGGGCGCTTGGGCGATGTTTGAGATGGCTGGGCGCGGGGCCAGCAGCAGTGCGTCGTCATGAGACCAGGAGCGGATGGGTTGGTCTGCGGGTCGAGTTTCTCTCCGCCTGGTGGCTGATCGGCGTGGCACCATTTGATACTGGCGTTTGGCTTGGTCAGCGGCTTTTATGTCATCTGTGGCCTCCTGTTGCTTTCCTCCACAGCTCCCCGGAGATGGCGTCTACACACACGAGGAGTGCAGACAGCCATGCACCCGTTGCTCCAAAAAGTGACCATATACTGCTCGCCTAGCTCACTGCCCGCTGGAGTCTGGTCATCATCCGCAGAAGACCTGCCGTTTCAGGCATTCGCGTTTATCTTTGTACATACAAACGACTGATCTTCCACTTCATTTACGTCTTGACGAAATCGGGGTGCATCCAAGTGTCCAGACGGCTCCCTTGCCTCGATGCTCCAACGTGGTTTGTCTCGGCTTCTTCCCTAGCCTCGATGTGGCCTTTGTCTAGTCTCGAACGTGGCAAACGTCCGGCCAGATAAAAGACACGGATGCTTTGCTTGTCCTGCCTGCTCGTCTCCCTTGACCACCATCTTCTGTATCTGCTACTGTCTCGACTTTGCCATGGCACATACTCCGAAACTCTATGCCAACAAGAGCTGGGCTGATAGCGACGACTTTGACTATCCCGAACCCAATTACCCTTATCTCTATGCAACCAGCGTCGGACACACGGTAGGTTTTACATCATCGATGACACGTTCCTCTGCCTGATCGCCTGTCCACCCAGACGCCGGCAGTCTCGTCGGCGCCTCTGCCGCCGCCGTCGGTTGCTCCCAGCCATCACTCGTTCGTGAGCTCGAGGGGCGGGAGGGGTAGAAGGCTGCCTCCCGAGCGGGCTTATAGTGATACGTCTCGGACGTCGGGCGACTCGTACATCACCCCTTCCGTGTCGATATCCCAGGTCGGCAATCGTCCACGCGCTTCGACATATGCGAGCCAGCCTCGCTCTAGAGCTACGTCTTTTGTATCGCGTGATGACCCTAGCCTCCCGCCTCGCCAGTCGATGGCCTACACGTCTTCTTCGAAGCCTCCCACTGTTGTCACATCTCCAAGGTCTCCGACTGTATTTACCGCCGGGTCTTCGCGGGCTGGGCCTATGATGCGCCGACTTCGCGGCGTGCTCAAAAAGCCTCGCTCCCCTGTGGATGCTGTTTCGTATACGTCATCTTCCAGTGTCCCTGAAATCATTCAGGACTCTCCAAGAGCCATGGCGTCGCCTTTCCGCGCCCCACCGTCAGTTATCGAGTCGGACAACGTCACCGACAACCGTCGGTCTATGGCTCCATCCTCGGCCGTTGTACAAAGGACCCGCTTCCACGGCAATAGTGTCCACGTCTCGCGCCACCTCAGCAAGTCGTGGGATGCCCGTTCGCCACCCCGCTTCGACTCGACCGCGCGCGCCGCACCCGCGTTCGACGTCACTGGTATCCGAAGCATCCAACTCATCGTCCCTGGTCTCCCCTGGTCTGTGCACGTCCGCGCCGGAAGCTCGGGCCGGTCTCGATCCCGCTCTCACACGCGCGTCGACCAGATCACGGTCGGGGACGTCGTCGACTCGGTATATGCGTCGCTCAACAAGTCTCTCACGCGCACCGACGTTCGGGCCGCGAGCAATGAGACCAAAAAACGGATCTCGCGCGCTGCGGCGGCTGCCGAGGCTGAGTCTGAGCGCGGCGAGCAAAGTGCACGGATGGGCAAGCCTTGTGCGGCGCGGCGCATCGATTTTCTGGGCTCGCGTGTGTGGTTCCAGGGTTTGGAGAAGAACGACAAGTTTGCGCGCGAGGAGGGGTACGGGGTTAGCGAGCAGGAGCTCAAGAATGTGTGGGTGATGCGGTTTAGCAGCAGCTCGTCTCGCTCGACCACGCGTTGAGGGGTGATTGTGGGGTAACGAACCTAAAGGACGACGGTCCCTGTGTCGCCCTTTTTACGAAACCTTAACGACTTCTTTGTATCTATTGCTATCTCCGCTCTGTGCTTGTAACAATACGGGTGTGCTGCGTGTGTTGGTTGGCGCCTGGAGCTCGGACTCGTATTTTTTGGTCTGTGGTTCGTTTGTGTAACAACAGTAACGGTCATTGTAATACCAAGCACTTTGCCATTATGTCAGCACCCGATGTAATTCGTCAATAATATTCAGTCGTGATTTGGACCACCATCATGTCGACGGGTTTGTGGAGGAGCTTTGCATCTAGGTCTACATCTTTGGTATGCCATCTCGATATACAATGAGTCTTGCAACTTATTATTTCCCAAGGGGTTCTGTTGTACAGGTCTAGCTCGACCCTCAACTGCCCGACTGCTCTCCAGTACACCGACTGCACTGGCTAAAATATCGTCGCCTGGAAAGAAAAAGAGGGAAAAGAGTGCGCGTGTGCGAGAAATCAATCCAAAGGCTATGCCCATCACCGAAGCAGCCGCCGTTTTGCGCGTACGTTCATCCAAGCGCACCAACCCATTTCACTTTAATTATATTTCCCGCTCAGGCGGTCGAAGTCGCCTCGCCGATCTCGGCCTACGAGCTGCACATCAAGACGCAGTTTACGCGCGGCCATGCCCCACTGCGCGGTCGCATTGCGCTCCCCCGGGATCCGCGCACACGCGGCGAGACGGTGCTGGTGTTTGCCAATGGCAAGGCTGCGCAGGATGCGAGGGACGCTGGAGCCGCGCATGTTGGTGGAGAGGAACTTGTCCCTGCCGTACGTACCCTCTCTTTCCACTCACTCTTGTTGTCGGTTTGAACGAGGGGGCAGATATTGGACGGGTCGATCAAGCCTACCAAGGTGATTGCGACTCCTCAAATGATAGGTCCCATCACTCCGAAACTTGCGAGGTTCCTTGGACCCAAAGGCATGTTTCTGCTCATCCTCTGTTGTGTCGTTGTCTAGAACCTTGGATGCGCAATGTTAGGTCTCATGCCCGCCGCCAAGCGTGGGACAGTAACCGAGCAGGTCGCCGAGGCTGTCAGAGAGGCCAAGGGTATGCTCGACTGGAAGAGCGACAAATTAGGATATGTACGCGCTGCAGTTGGACGGGTGAGTGTTTCGCTTTCCCTTTCAGTGTCCGGGCACTGGAATTGTTGGGCAGATTCATTTCCCAGTCGAAGAGGTAGAGAAGAACGTCCGGACGTTTTTGCAAGCTGTACGCGATGCAATGAAGCCCGAGGATGAAGCATTCGCGAATCGCCAAAAGGCTGGTAAGTGTGTTGCACCCCCGTCTTTCATCCGCTGTACTGCTCCGTTCACCTCGTTTGAGGGTGCTCACATATTTGGCTGCTTTCCAGCCTCGACTATACTCCAAGTCTACCTCAGTTCGACGCGTGGTCCAGGTATTGAATTATCGGACGTTGGCTATACACCATACAAGTAAAGCTCCTTCGTTCGCTATCCGATCGGTAGTATTTGAAAAATAAATGTCTTATTGTGGTATGTATCTTGCCGAATTCAAAGTTGGGATTGACATTTTGATGATATACAAAAATCTGGGGTGGCTACGGTACACAGCAAGCTGCGGCAAGGCCTATGTCTATGAATCGAGTGACGGGTGAGATCGGGGGTTGTGTGAAGATAAATATACGCAGTAGTTCAATACCGGACAATGTCAAGATGCCGACTACGGCTGAAGCAGTCGCTTCGCCTCGTCCCGCTCCACTTTCGCCTGAATCTCAAGCGCAAGCTTGCCCGCCTCGGCATTGATCCAATCTCCAGAATCAGTCTCCTCGTCGTGGCTCCCCGCTTCTTGTGGACCTTTCCCTTTCGAATTTTCCTTGCCCTTTGCCTGCTTCATTTCGTCCTCCTTTTCTGCTGCATCGTTCGGCACGAAAGGACCAAGTTTCCGAATCCCCCTGGTCCGAATCTGCGGTGTGATACGTGGTGCGTGCGGAAACGCATCTCCCCAGCTCGCTTTTCGTGCATCATAATAAGCCTGCTTGCCCTGTGACTTGGGAATCGTTATGCGTGCGATCGAGCCTGCGGGCGGAAAAAAAGGGTGAATTCCGTGAAAGAGGGTGATTATTTCAGAGATGGGAGGATAGGGGGCGGGTATCATGGCCGAAGTGAGAAATGATAAATGGGCGTCAATTCGAGTCAATGTTCGTTGGAAGGGGGAGGGAAATGATAGAGTTAACTGAGCGCTTGATCGAACATACCCTGGTGCGTGCAGGTGTCAAGTATGACGTGTCCGCTACGCTTCATTGGAGGGTACACAATCCGGGGCCACGTTCCGATTGCGCTCCGCATCGCGGACTCTTCGGAAATGTGTTCTATTTCAGGTGGTGGAGCTGACTCGTTTGGAGAAGGTTGACTCGCGTCGGGAAGATCTGGATCTGAGCTATCCCACACACCATCCTCTCCTACCTCTAGGACCGTACGGCCGCTTAGCTTCCTTTTCCCCTTCTGCTTAGCTTTGCCGTTCTCAAAGTCGAGTCGAATCTTTTCGGCTTCTTCACGTCCAGCTGCACCAATGAGACCATGCGCAATAAGACTCCCATATCGTTGGCTCGCGTGGATATTTGGAGCCTAGGTCATACACATCAGCATGGTAGTGCAAACCCGGTCAAACAGCGTTGAACACTCCTCAAACACTCACCTGGCCCCGCCGTACCACCACATAGGAATACTCCACGTCTTCGTGCCCCTCTTGCGAATGTTTGGTGTGGCGTAAGAACGGTGGTGTCTGTATGCGCTGAGTGAAATGACAAACGTCGCGTGTGTGGGGCGAGCTGTGCAAAGGACACGCATGTGAGTGAGGGCACTGGTTTAATGCGCGGCGTATCAAGTTCTGTGTTAGGGGTGTAAAGGCAAGCAAAAGTGAACAAGGCGCACAGGTGCGACAACGTGACTTCCTCGAGCGCCTTGTTCGATGAGCGGGTCCTTGGCGCGCGCTTCCAGCTCGCAACGCCCTAGCCCGAGGAGCAGCTCCCTTGCCCGGGCGACATTGTCGAATCCAGCGGGTGTGCCATGGTCAATGATTACCTGCAGTGACCGCAGTTAACCTTGGAATCGTTTTTAGCTCTGGCCGGGCTCACCATCCACTCGGCGCCCGATTCCCACATTTCAGCGACCATTCGTTTGCGCGACGTGCCATTTGGAAGTTCCGAGAGTGTAAACGCACAAAGGGCAAGCGAGCGTTTAGGTACAGCGAGCTGAGTATTCTGGAGAATTGGGTTGGAAAGAGTCAATGTGGTGTGCGCGTAGATTTCATACCTTTCCCCAGAAATCCTGATAAAGAATCTCACATCCTCCTAGGTCGGTTCCCTTCACGAACCGCCTCGCAAGCTCGGTCATTCCACGCCTCGAATCAAGGAGTATATACTTTTTGACCGTAGATGCTGTCCAGGACTCTTCGCCTTTTGCAATACCCTCCGGAGCTTCTGACCTAAGCCTCTCGATTACTGAACTTGGAATTGGAGGCGTATAAGAAGATGGAGTGAAGGACGGCCCAACCCGTGGGTGATGTGGAGACGCGGATATTGGTGTCCATGATTCAGGGTTTGCATTTCCGTCAGGTGGAGTGGATGAAGACGCGGGAGCGGGTTCAGGAGGCGGAACGGGTTCACGAAATGCTACAAGCGATGCCCTGCGGAGTGTTATAATCTTACGTGGGGCGGTACAATACCTAGCAGACATACCATAGACCCTGCCCCGACTTGCCTCCGAAATCGATGACCGTCTCGATCCTATCTTCTCCCAGTCCTGGTCCAGTCATACGTCGTGCGATTTCGCGGAACACGTTTGCCGTAGCAGCATAGTGCGCGGGCATTGCAATGGTAACAAAGGCTAGACCCTCCCGAGGGCCAAGGTGGACTGCAGTTTTGTAGTTGCCTTAGCACAAATACGTAAAATTAGCTGTACGAATGTAAATGGCAAATTTTGATTGGCCGTTCGAACCTTTCGCGCTGAAGGAAAGCGAAGCAGCATTAGGCGACGAAAGCTGCCACTCTGACGGGCGATTCGAGGTCCGGAATTCCGCTAGCTTCCGAGGATCTTTAGAAGGTCTTGAACTTGAACCTGCGGGTTGTGTGCTAGGCGAACTGGGATGGAAAAATAGCCGTTTGGCATCGGAGCGAAGTTGGTGCTTGTTGGACTCTATCAACGAGATAAATCAGCGATCAGGCTTATTACAAGCAGCAGCCTACCTCCTATAACCTTTTCCACTGCGTGTTCGAGTTCCCAAGGCAAAACCACCATTCCGACGTGCTTTGTACCGTATATTGCGGCAGGCGACCTTCGCTCATCCCGAGGCTCATCCCAAACCTCCCTATCCTCGCCATTCCATCCGACAAGGTCGCGTTCCACAACTTCGTAGCCTTCAAATTCTGGAGGGGGGTTCTCAAGCGCGTTGGGTCCGCTCTCGACCTCGAGCTCAGCACGTTCTACATAGTGTTTAGACCCATGCCGAAATTTGCGGAGCAGGGACAAGTTTGTGTCGTGCAATAGTTGACTGAGTGCAGGGTCTAGCTCCAAAGGGGCATTGGGCGTGTGAGGGACGTGTGCAGCGTTCTTGAGCCGCGCTAGCGTCGAACGGAAGCTCATTGAGACAGCCAACGATCGACGGAATTAGAAATGACATCCCACGGAGCGCCGTGATCACGTGGTAAATTGTCTCACGATTTGTGTTCTCAGTTCGGCTGAGCTCGGCGGCCAGCCTCCAGACAGCTACCACCACAGCACCATGACTCTCGATAAACACATTCGCCGCGGCCACCCCAGTGAGCACTGTACCAACTCTGCTTTCGCCTCGTTGGTGACTGACATCCACCTCTTCAGTCACATTTGGCCTTTTGATATTCTTTGGCATCATCGAGGTGTGTCGTATGTGTGACTCTCCACCGAGAACGGTGCTAAACGTGACCTTGCAGGGTGCAATCGCAACATGGCTCACTACTAGGTTCAACCAGCACCACAACTATCTCGACCTCTCTGTGAGGGACCGCACTCGCCTCCTCACATTCACCAGCTGGTGGACCGTACTTTTCTGCTGTGGGATTTTTGCATTGACACATCGCTACTATGAAGCCTGACATCTCGCTAATCCAATAGCAATCCTACTCTTCTTGTTTATGCGCTCGCCAACAGGCAGCATGGCCACGAGTGTCCTTGTTCACTTGCTCTTCCTCGGTGAGATGCTTCCTCCCATTTCATCTTCGTGGGCGCCGTGTTGACACGCTGGCTCAGGCATAACTTGGGTTCTATGGGTTGCCGGCGCCGCATCAATTACCGCAGGTTAGGAACTGCTGAAATCGTATTGGCTGAGTACTGATATCTCCCGAAAAGCGCTCGGTGGCGGGACCAATTGCTCGTACGTCATCCACGATTACGTCATCACACCTTAATTCATGCTGTCATGTTATCTAGACGAGTCCAGGAGGAAGTCGTATATTGCAACCAGCTGAACGCGCTGGAAGGATTCGCATGGGTCGAGTGGCAAGTCTTTTCCTTGTATATGGTTTGAACTTCAACTGAGGCGAGGGCTCCTAGGATTCTATGCACCTTTGCCATATTTGTAGTCATCGTATGCGCAGTCCGCTCCATGCGTCGTGGGGACGGCGCCCGCGGCTCCCTCGTCGTCACCGACTAAACCAAGCGAAAATTTGGCTCTGCTCTCACGAGAATCGAGAATCCGGCTACCAACCCGTTTAATTTCATCCGCTTCCACGAACAATGCTCTTTATTTTCCCACACTATATAGTTGTTCAGATTCACCGTCTCCTGGGCTAGTTGCGACGCCTGTTTGTAGCTGCATGATTCATGTAGACTAATGTATGTACAACGCCTTGGTGTTGCACCAGCTGGAATGTAGTCACACTGTTAGTTGTAGACGCATGTCGGATTAGATAGCCAGATAAACAACCCCGCGTGAATCAAGTGTCGAATTCCAGCTTTTGCCGGTCTACCCGAATGAAAGAAGCCTCAATTGAGCTCCTAGTCTTGCCAAGCCATCCAACCCTCACACCCAGGCCGCAAAAAAAGAATTAGAAAAATCTACTACGCCCAACGGGAATCGAACCCGTGCCGCTTGCTGACATTCACAATGGAAGGCAAGCATGATAACCACTTCACCATGGACGTTTATTTCAGATAAGCCCCAGCATATATGACCGTTCTACTTTCGCTTGGTAAGCTTCAGTCTGAATGGCCTACTGGATGTGGGAGCCAGCAGTCTGGAGCTTCGCCATAGGCATGCTGCTAGGAGACTAGCGCTGAAATTATACAATATTTTCATCAAGCTAGTGTAGTTGTACAAGGGAGGACACTCGGAACATTTACTCTGTGATGCAGGCGCAGCCCACATGGACGGCCCCCAGGGATCACGTTGAACGTGCCTCCATACGCCTACCGACCCATTATGAAGCCTAGATTACATATTCGCTCTGGTAAGCCGCAGGTCGCCATTTTATTGGTAGGCTTTATTGCTGTTTGCAAAATAGTTGGCGGGGCGCTAAATGTTCAGGACCAAATAAATACCAATGAGTTTTTGCCTGTTCACACACGAAATACGAACGTTGAGCGCATGATCTTATGCTCAAAATGATCGCACGGACGAGCTAAATCGACCTATAAAACCAGAATTTCGAAATTCGAAGTTTCAAAAGTCGACCCCCCCTGAAGCTTTTTGGCCTCTTCACGCCGGAACCAGACCGTGTATCGACAAGCGAAAAGTATAGGAATACTCGCAAGAGCTGTACAAACAGTTCCATAAAAAGAACTAACCAGAAAGGCCTTGATTCGATAGGTTTGTACCCTCACGCAATCTCAAGCGAAGGAGGACCGCCCGGGTTCAAGATTCTTGTTTATAGTTGTTATGTTGGCACTATAGCCCTTGGTATACTGAAATAGTAGATTACGACCAGCTATATACACAAAATGACCCACAAACTACTTGTGCAGGATCTGGATCGCCAGGCCAAGGCAACTCGCAAACGTTTGGTGAAACAGATTACATAAGTGTTTGTGATTGACAAAAGCACACGAAACAAAGTGCTCTTACCAGTTCTACCCCTTCCAATGGCTTATCGAGGCAAAAAGAAAGGTTCTGCTGGACGCGAGGCTCTTGCTGTACGCCGTTCAGATCGCCAAGCCAACAAAAAACGCACTCTTGATGGAGAGCCCGAAGGCGAGACACCGCCAGCGACTGGGAAGCGAGTCCGTTCGGGTACGATCACGACTAGAGGTTCAACGCTCACTGGCAGTACTTCTGCACCTGAAGCCTTGCCTCCTCACCCTCGTCCTCGCCCAAAGCTTCGTCTTCCACAGCCAGAGAATGAATCCAATCCCGAGCCAGACCAGCCTTCGCCAATCGAGCTACCACCAAGCGCCAAACTCATTGTGATGCCAGAAAGGTATGTATTACCATGCAGACGGATCATTGTTGGTGAATGCAGGCTAACAATCATATATGATGTAGAGACACTGAGCGTTTGGCAGTGAAGTCAAATCCAGTGTTGGATGCTCCTGACTCGAAGCCTGTGGCAACAGAGACCAACCCCACCATCAGTACCGAGCACACACCAGATATTGGCGTACCGGAGAGTAGAGATGTCTTCTCAGACTCGGATGTGATGGTGTTGGATGAGACTGATACAGCTGAACCAATTGATCGCCCAAAGAATACTTTGCCTGACACTAAGGGTTGTAAGTCTCGTATTTTTACGTCTATCCTGTCATTTGATCTCGGCTCACCTCTCAATACAGCAGAGCACCCCACCAAGACCAGTGTGTTCAAGGTGGCCATAGAAGACTCAAAGGAGCTTACCCTATCCTCGAGTGAGCCAAGCCAAGCACCAACAAAAACCAAGTCAACCCTCGGGTCGTTTAGAAGTTCTGCCCCTAAGTCTCAGGTAAAATCGAACAACAAGGAGGATAGTGAGGACGAGGATGCATGGAACCGAGATGGGGAGAGTGAAGAGAAGGATTGCGAAGTAGCGACCAACAAAAGGAAGAAATGTGGCCGTAAGTCGTTTATGTCAAGACAAACTCTGTCTGCAGCGACTTACCTGTTCTTTAGGCCAGATTGTTTTGGAGTACGAGGTCCCACGACTCGGTGGGATGCGAGTGCTAAAGCTCCCATCTGATGCCAGCTATTGGAGGTTTTGTCACGAGATTGCTGGTATCCTCGAGCGTGAAGACCTGCAGCTAGGATACTCAATCGGTAAACGGAAGGATCTAAAAGGCAAGCTTACCCCTCGTGTTGTCGAAAATGTTGAAGACTACTGGGAGATGGTCAATACTGTGGTCGAGGCGAATGAAGAAGAACAAGACCGATACGAGAAGGAAACACACGAACTCGAGGAAGCCGCCAAGAATGCAAAGGGAAAACGAGGTGCACCAAGTAAAAAGAAGGCTGCACCCATTGAGGACTACATCATTCGACTTGCAGTCCTTACATGCAACAACGACTCGAAGAAAGGCAACGATTCGAAGAAAGGAAAGAAGGGTTCGAAGGATAAGGTGAGGTGTACCGAACTGCACATGTTTGGCCATAGCTGAATTGTGGCTTGCTCTGCTAGAAAATAATCACATCCAAGGGGAGTGACGCCGACGATGTAGACGAGAGTGAAAAGAAGCTTTCCGGACAAACTCTTACATGGTTCGAAAACCTAAAGCGCAAGCGCTTTTGCACTACCCATCGCCGTCACTGTGCAGTCATCCCAGGTGCAACTGGCCAGGCTGGCCGCCATGTTCGACTCGAACGTTCTGACCTTCTTCTTTGGGCTGAGATGTTGGTAAGTTTATACGTCGTAGCTCTGGCTGGTTGATATCATCTCACCATGTTTGTGCAGGCAGAGAAGAAGGTGGAGGTAACTATATATTCGCCTCCTCGCTGTTTGAAGCTCCAAGATCGTCCTAGTGATGAGGAAGTGGGTGGGGGAGAGGCTGGATCAGAGGTTCGGAATGCATCTGCCGTAGCTGCACAAGCGCCCGTGGCGGCACCTGCTTTCCCCCTCCAATATCAACCAATGTTTTTCCCAGGCTGGCCACCCTACTACCCGCCTCCTCCCCCAGCAGGAGCTCCACCACATCCTTACGGAGTATTCCCAGCACCCAATCCCACCCCTCATTCACAGCTACCTGCTGATCCCCTCTTGTCCGAATGGCTTGCTCAATGCGACTCTCATGCAATGCGGGGAGCTGATGGACATCAGTTCCAATCATTCTTGCCACACTTCAACCACTGTCGTCTTACTCGAGTCTCGGATATTGCTCGGTTTGCTACACCAGATGCCCTTAGGGAGGCGGTTTCAGAGCACGAACCTAGGATGCCATTTGGAACCGCAGCCCGGCTGCTTGATTATGCGAAAGCTGACTACCAGTAAGAGATCATATTATTGCTATCCATTTTTATTTCTTTCGTTCTCGGTTTGAGTTCATTTTGCCACCAATTCTTTACTCCCTTATCCGACTCCTAATTACTTGAGCACATACATCTTTCTTCTTCATAGTCCCAATGTTTACATCTCCTAATTGCACCACTCTTCGTGTATCTACATCTATGCATAACCACAGTACTCAAACCATCCACGTGCATCCTCCTCCGTAGTTGCGAATACATGTTCATAGAACTTTGCCCGAACCTCATCCTCATCTCCACCTGCTTGAAGTGTCATCCGTATCATCTCACCATCACGGCGCATTCGGTTTTTTATAGCTGAGAAGGCAAGCTCAATGGGATTATAGTCGGGTGAGTAGGGGGGAAGGAATAGGTATCTCATCCCACTGGTCAAGCTGTGAGTACATTTGCCATCATATAAAGAGAAAGGCTTACTGTGCTTCAATCATATCCAGAGTCTCCTGGTTATGGTGGATTCGAGCATTGTCCATCACAAGCACAGAGTTTGGGCCCGGGTATGGATTCATGAAGGCGAGGGTGAGCTCAATGAAGTCTCGATATGTTTCTGCAGTAAATGAGCCCTTCACAACACGTAACGCGAGCATGCCACTGCTAGAGAGTGCTGGCAGAAGTGAGTACCTACCAAATGTGAGTTTCATGAGTCTGTATCCTCGGAAAATACTCACCGTTGTCCACGAACAAAAAATGCTTTCTGCACTGCACGTTCACCTGAAAGTGCCCAACCGTGACCACGATATGTCGTACGGCGATCGCAGGAACACTCGTCAACAAACACAAGGTAGTTTGAGGGGTATTCAGACACGGCATGCTGAAACTCCAATCGTTTCACATCACAACGTTCCAGTGCCCGCCGTTCAAGCTGGTTGCCTTTAGTGACGGCTCAATGTCAAGTGGTTTGTTCCTTCCTGACCTTTTTTATCGTAAATCCAGACTCATGTAGCGTTCGCCATACAGTGCCTAGAGAGACGTTGACACCGCACACTTCGGAAAGCTCTTCCCTGAGCTCGTCAAGAAAGGTGTCGGGGTTGTTTGTGATACGCTCACAAATGAACTGTTTACAAGCTAAGTGTAAGCCACGAATTCATGGGAATTGATGTTCTGACTTACCCATATCTCCCGAAACGACAAGCTATTAGGTCTTCCTCGAAGGTCACGCCCAGTGATATCTAGACTGACCCGCTCCCCACCCGAAGCATGATAAATAGCCAAAATTCGCTCGCTCGACCTTACAGATACACCTAGATATGTCTCAATAGACTCATAAGTGAATCCACAGCTCGCCAATCGCACAACAGCCCAGCGCAAGTTCTCGGAAATCTTTTTTCCACGCATCGTAGCAGAGAGCAAGGTGTGGGAAGCCACGTGAGTACTTTGGGAATAAGTTAGACGTAAACTCATCGTAACGTGGCCTCTTTGGGTATTTCTTTTTATAGAACTGTTCGCACAGTTCTTGCGAGTATTTCTATACTTGTCGCTTGCCGATACACGGTCTGGTTGCGGCGTGAAGAGGCCAAAAAGCTTCAGGGGGGTCGACTTTTGAAACTTCGAATTTCGAAATTCTGGTTTTATAGGTCGATTTAGCTCGTCCGTGCGATCATTTTGAGCATAAGATCATGCGCTCAACGTTCGTATTTCGTGTGTGAACAGGCAAAAACTCATTGGTATTTATTTGGTCCTGAACATTTAGCGCCCCGCCAACTATTTTGCAAACAGCAATAATGTAAGATCCACACTCATGATGAAACCCCGTGACCTCATCAACTTTTAGCAATAATGCTAGAAACGTACTAAAATCGCATGGATCTCATTATCAGAAGTTCATTACAGTCAGAATCCTATACCGCAATCCAAACCGACATGCCCCAGAATCACCGCCATTACTTAAAACAAGGTTTCAGACCTATGTAACGCAAAGAAATAACTACAAACACTGACCTCAAAGGCCCAGGTTGACAATTTCTCAGCAGCCTCGCGCCTAGCAGCTTTTTGGGTAGAGCCTACGCCTGCGCAATCTGAGATCGGGATGTCCTGGACTATGCGACACAAAGTTACTTCAGCCCTTCTACGGGCATCGCACACGTCGTATGCGCTTACTGATAGGCGTAACTCGCCAGGATGGGTTGCCTTGGGTGCCGATATTTTCGTAATCCCAGTTCGCAGAGACACCACGGCCGGACTGCTGGATCCATTCGTTGAGCCGTTCCGTCCAGTTGCCATTAGGTGCGTCGAAGTTGCGAGCCATTTGAGCTGGAGTGAGAGAAGTAATACGAGTTGAGTGGGTTGCTCGAGTTGTAGAACGAGTATATTGTGTTGCCTTTGCCTCCACCCTTGGCATTGTTTTATAGATATTCTTCGTACAATATGCAAGATATTTTCAGCTGTACATCTTCCAAACCGCTTTGCTGTAGAAAACTCACCGTATATGCTTAACATGCTGTTCCATGCTTCGAAATCTGGCGCATACATTCGCGGAATGACCATATTTTACTATATTCCCTGGTTTTTGGTCACAGTTTGAGAGATTGGTGAACAGCCTGTCGATAATTGGATCCTCTGACCAGGACACGACGGTTCGAACCCACATCACCTATTGCACAACCCCCCTGGCGACTCTCGGTGGTTTATGCTCCGAGTTATAATGACCTACGTTTTCAATATGGGCGCCTTGAGCTTTAGTACAGCTGATGCCGGCGAATGGGAGACTTAGCGACCATGGTAATTGCGCCCAAAAAATCTGCCTTTGCACTACCGGTTAGCTGCATAGTTTCACCCTCGCTCAAGCGGTGCACCAAACACTCAGCAAAGTTCCGGTGCCACACGCTTGCCACGACGTGAGCCGGGAGGGTTAGCTCGATATCTGAGTTCAGGTAATGGCGTGTTGGAATGTCTTGTTTAGTTGTGCTCCAAGAAGCGATTACACTTTAGCGCCGTCATGTGCTGCCTAGAATTGGTTTTGTATTACGCCAACCAAACCACAGCACTCAATTACCCAAAGCTTCCGCAACCCCAAGCCAGGGCGTATACCCACTAGTTGCAATTCGTATATGGATATAGAAACGGTACGTATATCATTAGTATTGAAAGTTCTTTGTCAATGATACTCGCGACGCAACGGGCAGCCCCAACGTGTTGACTTGGACGGGCACCAAGATATATGGCATATTATTCTCACACACTTGGGTGGCAGACAACACGAAAGACATCTTCTGCTCCCTCTCACGACAGTTAGCCGCCAGATATCCCACCTCGCCTTGCGGGAGATTTGGAGCGAACTTCCTAGTTTCTACCCGCTTCTCGCACTTTTCTTCCATCGGGACTCAAGCTACCAAGATTGGCAATGGGATGCGATAGCCCAGGCTACGGTAACGTTACGATACCTTCATTCCATGCAGATATGAGACCTGATATTTGTGCCTGACTAGCGTTGCCTTGGCACAGATGGGATGAGCACAAGCGAAATCGATACCAGTTCTGCTAGATGGAGTCGCTTCGACTACTATGCTTCGCATGTGCTCAGGTGTGATTTTAACATCGACAACGCCTACCGTAGCTGGAGCTTCCTTTTGCCCGTTAAACGACTGGCTGCCACTCGCCCTCTAGCCATCACTTACCCTCCACCACTTTTGCCGAACCTCGTTTCAATTACGATCAGGTTGAAATACACCCCCTCATTGCTACAGCAGGCCGCTGCAATATTGATATCACCCTCGGCACAATTGCTCGGCGTTGAATCGTTTGCGGGGATATTTACTCTAATTCCCCCTGGCCTGCGGCACGTTAACCTTGTCTGGGCGGACAACAGCATACATGAAATGTTCACTCGATCTGTCACTGAGTACGTTCGCTATCTCTCAACGCCTGCTCTTCAAAGAGACTACGACCTTGGGCTCGCTGGAGCTAGTCATGGTTTTTCCGATATCCTACCGGGAGATTATCTGACTGCTGTGCCTCGGTTGACCTCACTCGTATCCGCAAAGGGGTTTCCTTTGTCTACCCATTTGCTGGATCTTATCGCTGGATTCCCATTCCTCTCCGAGCTATCATTATATCATACCCCTGAAGAAATTGTCTTACCCCATCCAGGATACGAAGCTCAGTCGGGGCATATATCAACCCGGTTCCCCCGTTTAAATGCGTTGCGCATACTCTCATTTCATGGCATATACGATGCGTCATGTTCAATCCTGTCGCACTTTCCCGTGGAGCGTCTCGAATCCCTCGAACTTGAGTTCACGAACGCCTACGAAATTCCCTTGCCACACGCCACACATTCTTTGTTTCTTCTGCTGGGTAACCGTGGCCACTCTCTTCATAAATTTTGCCTCGTGATCGATGCCGATAGATGGGACTACAGTGAACCACTATGGGATATCGAAGACGAGGCATATGCATTGGCGCCATGGTCCTCGCTCTCGTGCTTGCTTGGTTGTCATGAACTCCGCTCGGTTTTTATCAAGTGTGCTGGCGCATATCACGGCTGTGTGCTCAATCTGAACGAAATTCGTTCTCTCGGGACTTCGTGGCCCTATTTATCAAAGCTATGCATCACAGAAACCGTTACTGGTGTCGATTCCGTGAGGCAATCGACTAGGCCACGTGTGGTGAATATGGTCGGCTTAGGGGAGCTCTCTAGAGTCTGCCCGCGGCTCGAAGTTTTGAAAGTCACATTGGATGTCGAATTTCAAGTTGTAGGAGCCGACGCTGCCCAGAGGGGAGCACGAGCAAACTCGCTTCCGCTTGCGCTCGATCTCGGCTACTCACCGTTAGCGAGAGAAGATACGATGGATGTCGCCAGGTTTGTGTACTTGTTCATACAAACTGGATCCAACGTTTATTAAACTGGTCGCATGGCAGGCAATTGCTCTCAATCTGGCCCGGTCTCCGTTCGCTAAGGACGTACTGGAAGGCCGGTCGGCTGGGTGCGCACAACATTTACCTCGCAAAATGGCGCCAAGTCGTCAGTCATTGTGGACCATCGGTCAAGGACAGACATTACACAGGGAAGGTTAGCGGCGGTGCTGAGGAGAAAAGATGTAAGTGGATATTTAAACGTATCTTGGTCTAGGCCGGCCGTTAAAACACATGATCGTAGACTGGCGGGCCTCGTAAGCTAATGCTAGCTTCGACCAACACGAACCGTGATTTGTGTAGTTGGCCGGGATTTGTTGGATGTGTGAGGAATTGGAGTTGAAGCTGTTGATTTGCCTAGTGATAGCGCTACGATATGCATATGTATAACCACCCCGTGTTGGGCTTTAATCTTATAGTGGAACTGTAACGTAAAGCTAACAGCCTTAATTGGGACGAATATGTGAGCTTCCAGCATGAAAGGCGATGTCCCGATCCAGCTCTGGGTCCAGCGGGTACCAGACTACATGCACTGAGTTTCGGCTACTGAAAAAAATGTTGGATTTGGGCATATCTGGCGTTTTGCCATTGAAATACTATTAAATAATACCGCTCAGAGCACTAAAACCTCCGAGTGATCCCCTCTGAGGTTCCCACATATGAGTCGCCGGACTGGGTCAAAGCTTATTCTGGATTAGTAGGCAAGCTGCTCGAATTTCAGCAACTTCCCCTGGTCGGCGTAGCAGATAGGAACACGGAAATATGACCCGTCTTATCGATATTCAGAACTGTCTCTAGCTACCTTAAAACTATCTAGAAATGTATTGTACTATCAGTCGTGCATTCGCCTTTCGGTGTGACCCTAGACAGGTGTCGGTATGTGTTTACGCTGTTTGCTCATCATGTCCCATCGGGCCCTGAAGGAGTTATCAATCGACAACCCCGAGTCGGGGCGGCTGTACTAGTGCTAGACTGTGTACTACTGCTCCAACTTACCATTGACTTCAACACCTACAATCGGAATTGAGACCACACCGTGTGGGCAAATCAAAATATAGGTTTGTGCGGTGCGTATTCAAGGGGACGTGACAAGGGGTGTATGTTACATATGCAGTCGTATCACAGACAAAAGAGAATAGGCGGGAAATGCGATCAAGTTTTTAATCGAGTCCGTATGCAAAAACTCCGGAACAAGGTGGGGCCACTCCTTGTATGATTTAGCTGGGTGGTCGTAAATGGCATAGGGTGAAACTATGATGGTACACATGTACGAGCGAAAGGGGACCATCTTTAACCTGCGGGAACGGATGTACGAGGCGGTAGAGGCGGAGGGGACGATGCCCTAGGCGCCAGGTCCCTAGGTGTGGATGTTCCCGATGTTTGTTCGTCGCTTGCACGACCTGCTTGAGGCGTTTGTGGCCTCGAATTACGTGCGACATCATCAGCGGCAGCAGCTTTTTTCAGTGCTTCTGATGCGGCTGATAGCGCGGTGGAAGTTCGAGGAGGTAGAGGGGGCGGCGGCGACCGTGGCGAGGGCATCATTATGGGAAAAGCGCGAGGCGGGAGTAGCGGCGCCGGGGTTGACGACCTAGGGGTATCGGTGGAAGGAAACGATGGCTCTGGGGGCTCAGTATCGATGGGTGTGATTGAAATCGTGTCGATGGACGCGCTGGAGGCTGCTGCCTTGGGTTGCGTGACTATTTCGGCTTTACCGGGCGTGATGTGGGAATCACTCGCGCCGGTACTAATAGTGCGTTGGCCGAATAGTCGATAGACATTTTGAATCGAAGATGGTCGGTCGCTTTGCGACAAGGTCCTTTCCCGATCCACCTGGGCCTTGGGATGCGCCTTGTCCTTCGTGCCATTGTCCTTGTCAACAGGTGTGGATCCCAGTGCCATGACCTCTCCCTGGTGACTGGCATGAATGCCTGGGATCATCATTCCTGCTGCTCGCCCGGGTTGAACAACAATCGGTTTGGGCTTGGGCTGCTCAATGGCAGGTTGGGGCTCCTCGAGCGAGTTCGGTGTGGCGTGCACCTCTGTCGTAGTCTTCGGCGCTGCGGGCGCAGCCGACGTGATGCTTGTCGGGCGTGATTTTACCGAAGGCGCAGGCGATGACGAGGCTCCGCTCGGGGGAGAAGCGTCACGTTGGGTCGATGAATTAGAGTTTTTGACCTCCACTGGGGTAGGGGCTCCTTCACGTCGAGACATGACATCTATACGTGCAAGTCAGAATCATGTACCCGTAAACCTAGCGCATCCCGCAAACTCACCAGCTCGCATCTCGGCGAACGTCTTCCGCCCTGCCCCCCTGCTTGCCGATCCGACACCGCCAGCCCCTATATCGCTTCCGCTTCCTTCATCCTCCACGCCGCTCCCACTGGCTACAACATTGTTTACGCTGGCGCGCCTTCGCTCCCTCTCTTCATCAACATTTCGTTTGAAAGTGTTCCATCCAGCGCTCCATTTTTTCATTGCTTCCTTTGCAGTATTGCTTAGGGCTTGTTTATCAGCCGCGCGCGTCTTCCAAGTTGACAAGAACGAAGCTGAGTTGGGCGGGGTACCCGTGTCTGGAGACGCTGCGTGAGCAGCAGGAGCCGGAGAATCGGTCGATGTAGCTGGGGTTTCCGTAGCTGTAGACGAAGACATAGAAACAGACGGAGGCTTGGAGATGGAGTGCGTGCTACTATTGGACGACGTGCGGGCGAGAGTGCCAAGTTCGTCGGCGCCAGTATTAGCCGTATCACTGAGTCCCATGCTGGATGTTGCCGAGGAGAACGAAACGTCGTGAGGAGAGCTAGGTGAGGAAGTCTTGGCTGCCTCGCTGTCAGAAGTAGTGGCCGTAGTGGACGGGGACTGGGCTGGGGGTAGAGATGACGTTGACACAGACCCTCCACTATAGAAATCGGCTGCAACAGAACGGCTCGCATGGTGCGAAACAGTAGCCCGCCGCGCGCCGTTAATAGTGACTATTGGAGTAGTGGATCTTATTCCCGTTTCTTTGCTGGAAGTTGTGTCCCGAGTAGGAGAGGAAGGAAGCGAGGTATTGACTACGCTTGCTGTGTTGGCCGAAGTGTCGACTCCCGCGGGTCCACTTGAGGAGTGGTTCGTGCCAGCACCCTCGCCATCGACTTCAAGTAGAAGCGACGAGCGGGGGACAGAACGGCCACGAGCATTATCCACCTTTGTTGCGACATTAGGTCCGGGTTCGGTACCAGTTGTACGTCCTCGGGAGCTATCAGGTGTAGGCGAAGGCACGGGAACAGGAGCACTGCGCGAGAACCAAGACATACGCTTGGGAGATGGCGTAATTTCCTGAGTTGGGATCGCCTTGGTTTTCTCCTGTTCTTTCTCGTGCCCTCTCCCCTTAGCCTTGTCATCGACTGGGCCGCCAACGGGGGATGGAGATCGACTTCGGCCACCATTGGGAGTAGGCACAAGGCCTTCCGTAGATATACCTTTAGCTCTATCCAGGGGCTCGACTCTAGGGGATGTCGCCAACTCGGGCGTCGACTCGGATATCGGTGGCAAATCGGTCCCTTGTTGCGCCTGCAAATCGCCTGTCGCAAGGCCAATAACGGATGCGGGTGCGGAACTCGTGGCCATGTCGGAAGAAGTCGGAGCAGATATGTTCATGGTTGGGTTTGGCGCCATAGCTATATCCTCCTCGAGGACGTACTTCCTGCGAGCAGCATCCGGCCAGATCCCACCACGATGTTCGTACCCGGTAGACTCGAAGAAGGGAATATCGTCCATGTTCGGCATGACAATCGACTCGCGGATCTAGGGATAAAGTAGTATTAGTAAACGATAATAGGATGTACAAGTTTAACATACAATTTCACGAAGCTGAGTTTCTATCGGTTTCAACACAACACCCCATTTGATCTCCCGGTCGCTCACAACGGGTAATACTTCGATCTCCAGCTTGGGCATGGCCGTAAAGGCATACCAAATCCTGTTGGACGGTGGGCGCTTGACCTTGACGAGCACATTGCCTTCCACCTTGCGCACAACCACTGCCAGCACCAGTTGCACCACATAAGGACGGAACCGTGTCCCAAGGTTGATTTCCGCGGTAGCCGCAATTGTCAACCTCATCTCGCCCTCAAACTGGAACTTGAGCTCCAGGGCAGCGTCACCCCACTTGGTAAGTTCCTTTAACATCGGAGTAGAAACAGTGGGTGGGCGGGAGCCTACGCTTGCTTCGCGTACGCTAAGTGCTGTGAGGAAACCTGGACGTTTGACTTTCGAGAGCTTGTTCGCGAGGCGATTGAGGATATACGCCTCAACCCGAGCGGTGCGATATACTGAGAAGAACAGTCGTCCGAGAAGTGCATTGAGCCAGCGGGTAGGAATGGCGTCGGGTTGGGCGTCCAGCGTAGAAACGAGGTGTGCCATATCGGCGCTACTAAACACGGCGCCGAGTGGGTCAGCAGGGTCAGTTGCACCTGCTGGGGCGGGAGAAGAGGCTTGGACGAGGGCGAGATACCAATCCTCCATCTCCGAGTTGTTCTTGACGAAGAGATGCCACGGTTTAGAGAGATCAAAAGCCGCAGTTCGCTTCGCAGCACGCTCCTCGGCCAAAATCGCCTCGACTTTCTTGGCTTTCTCCTTCTTTCGTTCGCTCCCTTCTTCGATAGTCGACTCGTTGTCGTCTTCCAGCTTCATATCCTTCGAGACGTTGGCCATGGCAGACGGACTGTTCCCAACGCTAGCCGTCCTAGTGCTCAACCTAATCGAGTTCCTCTTGGCGAATAATTCCCCGTCCAATGCTCCTTCGTGAGGCCATATTTCCACATTGTAAGCTCCAGCGTCAAGAGCAGCAAAACATTCGGACATCGCTTCATCCTCATAGAGATATAGAACGGATCCCTTGAGCACAGCATAGTACGTGTCGCGAGGGCGCCGATCCTTGGAACGAGAGTCGAGGAACGAGCGCATCATGCCCATGTAGGTAGCACCAGCTGGGGACTCCTCGTATGTGCGCCTAGCAATCAGCCATCCCTGGAGTGGCTTGAGGCGAGGTGGCGGAAGATCCGAAGTTGAAGGCTCGAGCGAACCTTTCTCGTCCTCGGTATTCTCGTCGGCAGATGATGCTTGTAGAGCGTTCTTGATACGCTTCGCGGGGTCGGGATCACCAACTGGAGGGGTGGTATATAAGATAACATAGAGACCTCCGCATATTAGCAGAGGAAGAAATGTCAGTCCGCCCAGCAGATAAGCTGCTAACAGTGCAGTAAGAGATGACATGGTGGCTTTATGTGGACGTCTCGAGATCAGCCAACAACCGAGTACGGGACAGTCTCAATGACGCACCGAACAAGCCTCAGCAGAATATATATGTACAGCTAGGACCTATCGCTGAGGTGGTTAGTTGAACTGAAAGAGCCTGATCCTAACCCTTAATTACTGTTTGAACATGCCCCAACGTCGAGGTCTAGATGCTACGTGTCGTCGTCGTTGCTGTCGCCACGCTATTCCGGCTCTGCCTCAACGTGACGTCGTGACGTATCTCTAGCGCTTGTCGCAAAGTTACCATCGGTAACGCCAGCTCGCCAGACCACGACTAAATTAGCTGTTCGCCTCGTTTGCGTACTTGGACCCGACAAGAGGACCCAGGTAGGGAGCCTGAGCTACCGTACTATCGTAACCATCGTCTATTCTTATATAAAGGTAATATCTGTGGTCCCATCTGCAGAACGACGGGTATATGCACCCTAACACCCGACTGAGCATCGATTCCGCCTACACAAAGACAACCCCTTATCACAGCCGTCTGTAAGTATTCTTACCGAAACTAGCAAAAATATACTATAAACCGCCCCCAGCACATGACCAGTCTCGACGAAATCCAAACACAAATATGTGGGCAGTTTAGATCCACAGCAATTAAATTGATCTTCGCCCCTCTACATGTCTCTTATAGTACTCAGTTAAATGGTCGTACTTGCTCCGACGGTCACACCAGGATTGAACAAGACTGCGGAGCCAATAATACTAATTCGGATCAATAGCGAGCGTGTTCGTCGTAGCTTCGTGATGAGCTAAGACCCGTCGAGATGTGATGACCGTATCGGGTGCTACAGAGACCTATACACTGTCATATTGAACTATATTGAGTTAAATGTCCCGAACCTGTAGCCAACAACCTACGGAATTCTCGTCCGTGCCCACGCGCCGATTAGGCGAGTTTCGCGCGCAACACCATATTTATGCCCAAAACATTGGACGGGCCGTTCTGGGGCTCTAGCCTCAACTCGTTCGTTCATAACCAGCAGTTTAGGACCGACCGACCCTTCCAGACGCCAGGGTTCTTGCCTAGAAACAGGTTAAATTTCAATCTCTTGTGCTTTTTGCGGTATCAACCTAGTCAGCTGCGTGCGGACTAGGATACACACCGAAATGTTAATTGTCTGGGGCTGGTGCAAAGGGATGATCCAGCAAAAGCACGTTCATTTTCAGCCTGACCCTTACTATGTTGCTCGGGTAGCTCATTGGTTTCCCACAGGTACACAACGGTCGTTCCATGAACAGCAGGGATATGAATGTACGGTTCGGATTAATTCGGGTTAGAATGTTGCCACACGTACATATGGGTAAGACTGCGCTGCATCATGGTCACATTGCATCCCATCCAATGCACCGACAAAGACCGCCCCTCACGGCAGGTCTCCTATTTTGCCCTGTTCATCGAGGAAATCTTATTTATTTAGTACGTTCTCGTAGCCATGGTTGATGAAGCTGGCACATCCCCTGAGCAAGATGCATGTCATAATATACTACTTCCATTACGAACGGTTTTACGGTGAGAAGCTACACACTGTGGTAGCAGGTCTGTTCAAGGTGTAATGTAGGGCCGGGCTTTGCGTGAGTAGGGTTTGTGGTTAAAAGCTAAACCGATATTTACTATATATACATACAAATCGTGCTTTCAGCTGTTCGAATGCCCATAATATAATGCATCTGTATGCTTTTTTCGTTGACCACGATACAGGTGTGGCCGCCGACACCAGTCACATCCATATTTGCTCTAGGAGGCTTTCAAATACCAGGGGCAAGCAAACGCTGAGCTTTGGTGATGTGATGGTCAATTTTAGTTTTTATGATATACATTTATCGGGTGCTACATAGATACATCGGTCAAACCCCGCCATGGAAAAGACGAGGGGGAGGCCAGTGAGAACGGGAAGACGGACTCGGTAGGCGAAGAACTTGTAAAAGGCACTTGATGCCAGAACATTCGCGGAAACGAGAGGCAAAAGCAGACTATTTGCGTAATGTGTGAAGGGGTCAGCCCTGGCCCGGCCGGAGATCTCGAACCCCGAACCGAATCGAAGCGGTCCAATCGGTGTGGAGGCACGTGATTGTCTAAAGACCTAAGCCCGGATTGGACCGTTGGTTGCCACAACGCCGCGCCTGGTGGCAGCACACTTTATATACTGTGGCTACCGCTAGAATCGACCTTCGTCTGGCTTCTCGGTGCTGGTCTGAACTCGGAGGAGAAAGCTGTGGCGTAACGAGTCGACAACTTGTGCCTATTGTCTCCGC
This sequence comes from Ceratobasidium sp. 370, assembly GCA_019677355.1. Lineage (NCBI taxonomy): Eukaryota > Fungi > Basidiomycota > Agaricomycetes > Cantharellales > Ceratobasidiaceae > Ceratobasidium > Ceratobasidium sp. 370. The sequence continues at coordinate 35,286 of WSLN01000031.1, forward strand.
CGTCGTCGTTCTCCGGCCCCTCTCGCCCGGGTTCTGTTTCCTTCTGAGATACTCCTTTATCGCTCTAGTCTTGCTTGCTGTCACAGCTGTCTCAAATCCTTGTTATTATTTGTTAATCACACTTGTGCACGATTATAACACCCTCGGCCTACGTTAATCAAACCTAGTCGCGAGGTTGGGGTAGCTCCAACCTGATCTGTTTCAAGCCATCTTCTCTGCCCTAGTGCTAAAGACTCAGTTCTTGATTTCATACCGGAAATGTCTCTAGTTCGTACCTTTACACACCTGGCCGGTCAGCTCCGTGCCCCTGAAGCGCTACATACCCTTAAACGCATCGCCGATCTGGTACATCCTATCATGAAACGACACGGTTGGGCCCTCCCTATTCTTGCCGAATTCTTTCCTGACGATGCCATGCTGCTTGGTGAGTCTTCTTCCCTTTCATGCTTCACTAGCGTGGGGCATGCGCGTGTAAGGGCTGGGGTGCAAATGCCAACGTCCGCTTTAGTGAGTAGTTTGCTAACTTGTGTTTGTACTTGTCTATACCCCAGGTCTTAGTGAGTTTGTGCCTACCAAAGCTAATCAACGCAGATGGTATTGACAACGTCACCTTTGTAGATGTGAATGCAGGAGCCAAAATCCTGATTCGGCTCCGCCCTGCCCGGGCTCCGGATACCTTCTATCCCATTGAGCAACTCGTACGCGTCATGCTCCACGAACTTACCCATAACGTTCATGGACCGCACGACGAGCGCTTTTACTCGTTCCTCAACAAGCTTGAAGACGAGTACGACGCACTTGTGATTGGTGGGTGGCGAGGCACTGGCTTTTTCGCACCTGGCGATAAGCTGGGTGGTCGAGGCACTGGATGGCGGGGGACTGGGGGAGTCTCCGGTCAGTTCGATACAGCCGGAAAGAGAAAGGCACTGGAAGCGGCGGAAACGAGGCGGCGCATCGAGGCTCTTGGCTCGGGAGGGCGCCTTGGCGGGTCTAGGGTTGCTGCACAGAGCGGGAAAACCAGGCAGGAGCTTGCAGCCGAGGTTCGTCAGCGATTGTCCACGTCTGAATGACAGCTCACGTTGAACACCGCCTGTCACTTTGGTTTGAACTCTCAGGCAGCGGAGCGCCGGCGCCTTGACGAGCAGTCCTGTGCTGCAGCCCACCCTTCTGCGGATCGCGAAGCTGCTCGTGCTGCTGCAGACAGTATTGAGGAGGTTGTTGCCGATGCTGAGCTTGCCGAAGCGTTAGCATTGAGCAGCATTCTGTCGAACTCCACGGCTCGGCCACAAAGTGCACGGCCGTCCTTTGCCGGTCCCTCCAGCTCCCGAGGCCAGGTCGCCGATACCCACCGGACAGAGGACGACGTTATCGAAATCGACCCGGACTCGGACGCGGAACGTGGGGGTCCCACGAACCACTCACCTGTTGCGGGAGAGAGACGGTGCCCAAGGTGCACTTTTCTAAACCCTCTGAGCCGTGCCGAGCGTCACTGCGTAATGTGTGGTGCCCAGTTACTGGCGTCGACCAGTGGCTCGCTCGATGGGACGTGGAATTGCGCTGTATGCACTCTCGAGAACGACTCGGACGCTCACAGGTGTGAAGCATGCGACTTTCCCAAAGACAGGAGGGACTGGGCCCCCAAGCGAAGGAGGCAAGCCGAGTTGGGGGTTCAACCAAGGCAAGAACACCCCAGTACGTGGACCTGCGAATTGTGTACGCTTGTTAACGTGCATGCGTCCCGAGTGTGCTCTTTGTGTGAAGCACCTTGCCCGTTGACTATCCCCCGAAGTTCCGGGTCTGGACAGTCTGGTCGATCATCGAATACGGGAGACGTTGCGCGGCTGGGAAAAGCCACTGCTCCCAGTCCGCCGTCTTGGGATTGTCGCCGATGCGGCCAACAGGGAATCGCCCACGAGTTTTGGATGTGCGGGGCATGTGGGTGGATCAAGGACAACTCTGGTCGTGACTGATGCTTGTTGTGCATCGAAATAGCTTGATCGCATACTATACCTTGTCGGTACTTTACCATCAGAGACACATTACTGCGGCCATTCTTGTCTTGGTTTTAAGCTGTGGAATACGATTCTGTCAGAATATATGATTTTGGCGACCTTCCGGTTGAGCCACGGGGGCAAGCCGAGCTAACTGCTAGGGAGCGTTCCGCCACAGCGCGGCTCAGGACCAAACAGTGAGGCAGGCGCCCGTATCACCGTTTCGGACCGCGAACTTAGTTGAATGCTGCCTTTTACTCTTTACGCTACAGTAATGCATGTGTGGCGCGATAACGCAACTTCGACGTACGGATCGATTTTACGAGCCGAGGCTCCCACAGGAACGTGCGAGTGGCTGCGGTTGGAGTCTTTTGTGGCGGAACAGAAGAGGATCGAGGAAACAAGCGGTTTCCTCTCGACCAGCCCAAAAGCAAGATCGAGCGGAATAACACCTAGCAAAGATCGGTAAAACGCGAGCCTAAGCTTTGGATATATTAGGGCCCAGGCAGTCAAAGGGCCGAAGCCAAGGGTAGATCACAAAGTGAGTAAATCAGGAAAGCACCCGGTTTGAGTCTAACCTCACAAGAGACAGATAAACGAGGATTTGAACGTAGGACAGCTTCCAGGAGGGCCGGTTCGATGGGGCTGAAATGTTTTCCCGGGGTAATAGGGGAACAATATAGTCCTATGATAGTTTTGGTTTAAGCGTTTAGAAAGGATATACAGTAAACACAGCGTTCAAAAGGATGCCAGTGACTTATCGCAAGCATTCAGACAGAAGGACGTGCATCTTGCCTACTAGTCGTCATCTTTGGGGGGCGGGGGGCCGCAGGGTTGCAGCATACGCTGATTGGCAAAGAAAAAGATCGTGAGACGACACCGAATTTACCATGGTGACGACTCACCTCGATCATCTCAAACCTAACCCGTCCGGTGGCTTCGCCATCAGCGATGGATAAGTAAGTTGCCAAAGGAGGGTGTCCCACGATTGAGGCGCAAGTGTCCCGGTGTTGGTGAGTCAACCAATCACTAAAAAGACGCTTAGTGTTAAATAACATAAATTGTCCCGACTAACTATTTGGTGATGTCCGCGTGGCCTGAAAGAAGTTCCGTTAAAATTCCAGCAGAAAAGAGCATGTCGATTCGCTGCGACTCACCCGTGCCAGTGTACCGGGCGTGTACTAAGGAAAAATGAGTGCTTGTCCCAGACTGTACTTGGTTTGATACTCACAATGTTCAAGTTGTGTGTTTGCGGTATAACGTAGCTCCGAAGACTTCCAGCAACGTTAGAAACGAAGTGAGTGGCAAGCGGGTGTCAACATACCATGGTGGGCAGAAGCAACCTGTAATGTTGGTCGGCCGCCCAAACAAGAACCAAACAACCCTTGTGTCCTCGTGCAATTTGGATATACAATGGAATATCACATGACAATCGAGTATCGTACAGATTTTGCATAAAATTCCAGAGAAAAAACGAGGTGTGCCGAAGAAACTCAAAGTCTACAAAACAACAAGCTCGCCCTCACAAGCACTACACCAGAAGATATGCGCCTCGTCATCCGCTCCACCCATCAAGTTCGCAACACCCTCATGGCTATGCCCCACGGAGTGTTGCTCCTCCCCAACGCTGGCGAGACGAATATTGGGAGACACCCCACTTGCCCCACTGTCCATTTCGCTAATGATACGTGCACGCAGCATGTTAAGGCTTACGGCTCGTTTCTGTCGGGTCTCAGGAGGCAAAGACGCATCCAATACGGAGAGCCTGGTCGTACGTGATGTACCAATGGGCGTAATGGCACGTGCACTCCCTACACCAGAACGCGTGTTCTCCAACTCCCCAGAAGTGCGCCGCGAGCCTGTGCCCACTTGCCCATGCCGCTTGCCTGGGGCCCCTGACCCTCCATTGTGCCCAACTCCCAGTCCGGATACCGCACGTGGGTCCATTCGTCGAGTCTGGTTCTGTAGTTCCGCGACTTGCCGCTGAAGTGCATGTTCTCGTGCATGGGCATCGAAGGCCTCAGCCTCGAGAGTACGAATACGAGACCGCATGGTAGACAGTTCGAGTTCCAAGGTTTCTCCAGCCAATGTGGCAGGGTCGTGAGCTGGAGATTTGGTCCCGTGGGTACGCAACCGCGCAAGTTCGTCCTCGCGGGTCGCGAGCTCATTATTGGCTGCCTCGACGTCGGCCCGGCTCCGTTCCAAGAAGGTACGTAGCTCGGTCGCTTCCCTGTTACGGGCTTCGATCTCTTCTAGCAGGGAAGTCACTTCGCGTGTCCGCCGCTCGAGATCTGCGTCAACCTGAGCTGCCTTGGCTTCGCCTTGTTCAGCGCGCAGTCGCAAGCTGTCTTGGAGGGATTCGGTCTCCTTGAGCTGTTGTTCCGCGAGAGTAAGTCGGGTTTGAAGCGCTTCGTAGGCAGTGTATGCTTCGGAGACCGCGAGCCTCTCCTTTTGTAACTGCCCCTCGAGTTCCGAGGCATGGCTAGCAGCTGTACCAGATTGCCCACTGAGTTCGTCAACGCGGGAATGTGCGTCGGCCAGCTCGATTTCAAGAGCCTTGAGTTGAGACTCGTAATCACGTATCGAGCTGTCGCGTGCATCGATCGTTTCGCCAAGCACAAGTTTTGCTTCGGTTAACTCCACGATTTTAGGTCGCATTTCTGCAAGATTCGCTAGTAATCCTTCATTTTCAGCCTGCAATGCAGCTAATGCCGTTTCGGTGCTGGCTCCTCGGGCGGCCAAGGCGAGCGCCTCGTTGAGTTGCTGCGTGACATCACTGTGAGCCACGTTGGCGTCTTTGGCGTCGTTTACCGCCTGTTCAAGCTGTTTTTCGAGCTCTTCCAAGCGGGCTTTGAGTCCTTGTTGGACCGACTCGAGAGCTTCGTGGGCAGCTTTGAGGGCAGCGTAATCCGAGCGTAGCAAATCATGTTGGGTCTCTAGCTCGCTCGACCTGCGCTGGGATTCTTGCAGTCTTCCTTCAACTTCGGTATGGCGAGTCTCGAATGAGTCCCGCTCAGCCTTCAGCTTCGCGGCAAGCTGGATCGAATGTCGTCAGACGAAAGTCCCGGAACAGAATAACTCCAAGCGTACCTGTTTGCTCTTGTTAAATTTCTCCTCCAGCTCCTCAGAGCGATCTTGCATGCTTTTGAGGTTCCGCTCCAAGACATCGACACGATCGTCGGCTTGAATCTGTTCTTCCAGCTCTCGCACGCGAGCACGTTGCTCCTTGAGTTCAGCCTGTAAGTCTGATATTGTCCTTGTCGACTGCGTCGATGAACGTTCCTAGTGCCACGGATAGTTTCAACGGTTAAATACGCAGCGGTGAAGTATTCTTACGAGCTCTCGCACACGATCGCTAGCTTCTCTCTCCTTGACACCGAGACTCTCAGACGTAGAAACAGCGGTTCGCAGGCTGGCTTCGAGTTCGTTAACTCGGGCGTTAAGCTTCTCGTTGAGGGCCTGGCTTTCTTCCAATAGATGGTTAACCTCCTGACTCCCTAAAAAAAGTTAGGCCTTGTCAGATGTTCAGGGTAGATAACTATCGACTCACGAGCTTCTAGGCCTTCGAGGTACGCGAGCTGCGAGCTCAGATTAGATTTCTCCTCCACCAGCAGGGAGATTGTGCTTTGACGTTGGGCGCTCAGGGAATTTGCGGCCTCAAGCTCTGACCTCACAGTCTCGATCTCCTTGGTTGCAGTTGTCCGTTCCAAGACCATCGCCTCCGCCATTTGCGACAGCTCCCCCCTGACGCCGGCCAGCTCCTCCTCGGCCTGCCGTTTCGCTGCCTCTGTAGCTCGTACGGCCTCGTAGCTGGCTGCGGCATCTTCTCGTGCCACGTGCTGATCCTCACGAATCTCCTCGATCAGAACATTCGCTTTGCGTAATTCTTCAGCCGTACGCCTTGCGCCCTCCTCAGCAATCTTGGACGCTTCGTTCGCGCGCCGAGCAGCATGCTCCGCTACCTTGGTAGCAGTCTTGGCCGCCTCGATGCGACTCTCAGCATCCTGGAGTTGTGCGCGAACATCCTCCAACTCGGCACGCGTTCTCTCGAGTTCGGACTGGGATAAAGCAATTTCTCCAGGTGTGGGTCCAGGACCGAAAGCAGGGCCGTCGTCGCCGCCAAACAGGGAGGAGGCTGAACGGAAACCAGCAGCTGGCTGACCCGACGAGAACAAGCTGCTAACATCGCCACGGTTATGGGCACTGGACGCTGGCCGTGAAATTGGGGTAGGGGTTGAGGGAGGTGACATGACAAGTGTTGGTTGGGGAGGCTGAGTAGCGCTGTGAAGATCTCAGGTTACAATTTACACCAAAATAATAAAAGAAAGCGCACGTACATGGGCGACTGGTCAGCGACATTTACGCTGGTCTCGCTCTTGTTGTCATCTGCGGTTTCCGAAGGTGCATATGACAATACGGATCCATCTTGACTAGGCGAAGCAATAGTGGAGTGCCTGAGTGATGAGAGGCCAACCGGAGCACCCGATGAGCCTGGTGTAGCCCCAGCCTTTTTCTTTTGTCTACTTTTCAACTAGAGAAATCCTGTCAGCTCGGGAAGCCAAGTGACCAGCCTCACTCACCAGGGCTTTTGCTCGTGCGGCCTTGGCTGCACGATCATCGACAACTGCTGTGTCCGCCATGCCGTTCGCCGGTTGTCCTCGAGAGTGTAACTCAAACGCGCGTTAAGATTACAGAACCTCGACGAGCGTCGTGTCGTTCGAGCCTTTGCCGTCGCCAGCAACGACTTGGATTGCCTATGATGACCACTGGTTGTGGGAGACAGCACATTACAACGGACGTGTCCGTTACCTCAGCAGGACCCTGACCCTCAATCGCTATATGCGCCCCATCTGAGATGTTCAACGCCGAGTCAAGGTGGCTGATCTGCCAGGGACATTTTTCGTCGAACAGCTGGCGTCATGATTCCCTTCGCGGATAAAGTGATAATCAGCCGAGGAGCGGTCGTATTAGAACGTGCAAGATACAACGAGGCATGTACAGCGTACATCCCGCGTAATGGTGAACAGACACAAGCATAACAACAGCGAGGGAAAAGATGAATACTAGCGCGATGTACACGAACCACGGCACCGACCCGGACGTGCCGTTTGTCGCTGCCGAGGCCCACAACTACCAGGGCTCAACACTCAATCATCGACCATATCCAGCATGCTGGAACGTGCATGTGATAAGTACTTGTTCGGCGAATGCAGATCCAGCGCGATGCTTACGCTAAATTCTGCAAGGTCTTTCGCGCCGCCTCATGTCGAGCTCCCTGGTTATCGTTTAGGTTAGTCGGGTCGTGACCTGTGGTCAACAAATCAGACATTACCTGTTTTGTCCTATGGGTGCCCCAGCCGTATTCCTGGCCGCTATGGAGCGAGGTATTCAGTACAAACAGCGGACCATGCAATAGATAGCCGACAAAACACGCTTACTTGACTGAAATTATGCGCGAGGATGAAATGTCATCTTTAGCGTGTGCGTGAAAGGTGGAAAGGGAGATACACGTACTAAGCTACATCAGGACATAACGAAATAAGTATAGTAATGAGACGCTCAATCGAAATGGCACTCACAGCTGCGATCGTCCACTCCGGGCCGTGAGCAGGACCTATAGACCGATGTAGGCTTTTGTCGTCCAAAAACGAGACACAAAGGTATTTACCGGCTGCAGACTCCCTCCAAGACAGAGAGCTCAATCTGCCTTGAGCCTGGAGCAGGTTGTTCAATTGCATGACGACTAGCCAAGTGGCGGTCGTAAGCACGATTCTCTCGCGTCCTCCCGCTCCAACTTACAATCGTTAGGGTTTACAGAGTCTAGGAGCGAAAAATAAGTCCGGCCAATCCCGGCGAGTTGGAGCGTACTCACAAGCCATTACAGAAAGTTGAAGGGAGAAAGGAAAAGGGGAAAGAGGAAAAAGGTATGACGGGAAGAAAATTAGGCGGATCGTAATGTGCCTGAGGAGGGGACGCTCTCTGCGCTCAGCACTTTATACGCATTCGAGAGTGCAATAGGCGCGGGCGAGTTCAGGTAACTTGAATAAACAGTCAACGGTCCGACCTCCACTCCACGCACCAGGCGCACGGTTGACGTGTCAGCATCCCCGGGTGGGTGGGCTGAACCACCATATTCCATGACCATCATCGGCGCGCCACTGGTCGCCCCCGATTCTTAATCGCGCGCATTGAGCCAAATCACATCGGTGGCATCTGCGTTTCTTTGGAATTGCCCAGCGGAATGAACATGTCCCCGGAGATCACCGGGACTAATAAGACATCGTCGTCTGAGGATCGTGTAGACTATCCACTCGCTCCCGTACCCTGCGCCCGGCGTGCAGCCTGGTTGGAACCGCAGCCAATTCAATAGAAATGGGCATGAGGCAGACGCTATGAATGCGTACTCCGGCAAAAGAGCACTCCAGAGCCAAATCGCGAGCTAACCTCGGGGTTTCAGACCAAAAAGCGAGCTAGCAGGGGCGCCGACCGACCGCCATGTGGCCAAGGATTCATCTGAGAACTTGATGATGCTATCGGTGCATGATCTAAGGTTATCAGCCTGCTGGACAGCGTGAAACCTCAGAAGCTCACAGCTTAAACGACCCCGACCGCGCCAACCGAGAACGCCTTTTGCGCCCAAGTCAGCCCGTTTGTACAAGCATCCCGCAACAGGGGCAGTCTCTCCAGCTGCGGGCAGACGACCCTCAAATACAAATTGAAACACCGTTCGAGCTGCATGTTTGCCAGCCAACATCCAAATTTGTCGTCCGGCTCGAGGGCGCCTCTTCCATGAGTCTAGGTCGCACGTTCGTAGACGACAAGTGACATTTAGCAAAGGAGCTGTGTTCATCCATCCGAGATCGAGGCCCCAGATGAACCAGACGAGTGGGTCATTAGTGTCAAGAGAACAGGCCCGGCGTTTGTCGGGTGAAAGCACTGTTTTGGGTGGGATCCAAGGTATATGGGATAGCTCAAATCGTCAAAAACAGCTCAGTGCCACACTCCTGCAAAGCTCCGCTTCCATGTGGCCCGATATGGATACCACACACTGGTCGGTTTCGGGGGAACAAGGGCTGGGCCAATATGTTGGGAACTTAAATTGAAGTTCAAACAAGGCAATCATCAGCAAGTACACTAGTCGGAGCTTGGGGGAAATAGTTCAAACACTTGCACATGAATACAATGAATGGAAGTACCTCGGTCCAGTACCCTTCCCCAAGTGATGTTCGAGGAATAATCATATCGGAGTTTGATGGACGGGATAACAGTTGGTGCAGCATGGCTTGGCCATGCCTCGACCAGTGGAATCCTTCGGGACTGAGTGCCGCAATAGTCGGCGAGAGAGAAGCACGTGAGTGCAATACTCCAAGGCGAGCAAAAGGTGATTGGTAGAACGTCCAAAAGATAGGGGCAATGTCAACGCCTGTGGGGTTCCATTGACGGGAGCCATCGAGATCTGTAAGTTCTAGAACACAAAACTTTATCTCGGTGCTCTGCACGGACAAAAATGACCAGGCCTGAAAACGATCACTACGCCGCGGCGACGTATCAAAGGGGAGACACACTTACATTAGGCACATCGGTATATCACAGAACCGAACAAGGGGCCAAGATACCACCAGGCCAGCCGGGCATCAAGCGCGAGGGAGGAGAAACAACGCAGCGAACGCGGTTGTCTGTTAAGACTCCGATAGTCAATTACTCTCGTTTGCCCTACATGCAGTCTGAGCGAGTCGATCACTTGCCCTCACCCCACACCAACCACTCGATTAATTCTGCCATAACGCGCCCCGCGTTGTCCATTTAAAGATGCGACGAGCGACGACCCGACCCAGCCGTCCGAGACAAAACAAGCGTTTGACGAGGCCAGGACAACGAATTTCCAAGTCGCCGTTTGAACATTTGAATGATGCCACCGAATGTTCCGTCGCGCGTCAGTCCCTGAAAGCTTGAGGAAATGTGAGTGGTATGTGCCGCGAGCGCAAACGGGACGGACCATTGGCTGGACTCTGTGAAGGCAAAAGTGAAGCAGATTCGAACCTGATGGCCCTACGCGCGAGCACACACTCAAACCCTCGCCCTGCGGATAATCTATGTGGCTCAGCGACCGCTGATATCTCTGAGGCGCAAGCTCAAAGCCCGGAAAAGGCTCTTTCATATCATTTGAGACTAAATTCCGGGAGAACAAGCTCTGTCCACAAAAGTGTCAAGGCTTCAGACGTCTGCGAGCAGTCTGGCACACTCACAGGCCGCGCTTGGTACGGACGAGTCGAGTCGACGGTTGCTTTGGTTGCGGTAGCAGAGGCACCCGAAAAAGGCTAACACACACCTGGATCACAACAAAGTTGGCCACACAAGACCCAGCGCGGTGCGGAGAATCTGACTATCTGACGTCGAGCGGGTCAGCTGCAGAGTGAATAGGATCTTCCGAGTTACCACCCCGCTCGAGGCTATTTCTGACGGAACTTTTCATTGACCTTGGCAAGCAAGGTGATTTCCGACTCGGTCCGTTCATGGCGAGGTGGTGCCGCCCGCGCGCTCACCTTTGGGGCAATCGTTCTTGTGCAAGATTCTACCAGCTGACTGGTAATCCGAGGTGTAATATTACGGTTATCGTCTCTTGCAGCTACGGATCGCCTAGATGTAGCATCGGAATGATCTGCAAAAGCCTCGAGTGGTGGGTGGCACCTGAGAAACGATTATTGCGACATCTCTCCGTGACCGATAAGATCTCGTGCACTGGATGTCACCCCGACTCCCAGTGACGAGACAGTGGTCGCCAATAGTGGTTAACCCGCCCCACCCACAACAACAATCCCGAGATGTAAGAAACTCAGATGTCATTCGTGTAATCCTATACCACGCGTAAAAGTACAATCAAGTAAACCCCATGCAACCCATACTAGTACATACAACGTACAAGAGAAAAAGAAATGCGAAATGAGATCCGGGCGAGAGAAAATAACAAACAAACCGACTACATCATCGAACTCGACGAATCAGACACGATGTCCGACACCTCGCTCTGGCTGGCATACATCTCATTAATCAGCCCGCTCCGGATCCTCGTCTGACCCCTACCAACACCACCCACACGCCACCGCACAAGCGACGCCTTCCACACGCCACCCACGACAATCTCCCCCGTCGCCGCCTGCTGCTCCTCGCTCGTGAATATAGGCAGGTTCCGGCCTTCTTCCACAGCTAGCCTGTTACCCCACTCGTTAGTATACGCGCAATGAAATCATGAAAAGGAAAAAACTAACCGAACCATAAATGCAACCTCGACACCCCCGCGCCGGCGCTGCTCCATCTCACCCGCCAATACGCGCCAATACTTGGAGTCGATCACCGCGCGGGAGCGCGTCACCTCGTCCCGGTTCGCTTCAATCTTCACCTCCCTCACCACCTTTGCCTTTTTCTCCTTTGTCCGTCGATTCGGCGACCGCGACCGCGACGCACGCTTCCGACGGCTCTCGGGCGGGGCCTTGACATCGATCGAAGGAGGGGCAGCCACAGGGGCAAGGGGCTCCTCTTCGACACGAGGAAGAATGTCTTGAAGCTCCACTGCCGCGTTTGGTATGGGCGTCGCGGCCACGTTCAGGTCTTCCTCGACACGTTCGTCCGCTGGAAAGGCGGCCTCGACTTGTTGGGGCCGCACGCGGTAGCCATACGGGCTAGTCGGAGCCGCAGGTAGCGCGCGGACGAGTGATCGGCGGCGCCTAGGCACCCGAGGGAGAGGCGGAGCCGAGGGAGTGGGGGGCGCACTTGCTGCACGCCTCCTAGTCCCCATTCCGATATCTCTGACGATCGCTCCGCCCATGACAGGACTGAGTGGGCAGGTCCCATCGACCGCAGCGGTGGTAAGCGGCGCATTCGCTGCAAGATCCACCAAATTGTTGATCCGTCCAAACCACGACTTGACACCGCGCACGAGTCCCGAGAAGACAGAAGACGAAGGCGGAAGCGGGTCAACGGACCGTTTAAGAAGCCCCGAAAAATCCCGCTGCTTCTCCTGCTCGACCGTTACAGCAAATACGGTGAGCGGGTCAGTTCCAGCGTGCAGCGGTGTCGTCTTGCACGGCGGCGAGCGCGGGCTAAGCGTCTTGCGTCGACCAAGCGGGGACGGGAGCCCCGCAATGTCCCCGCGCGGAGAAAGCTGGGTACACGAGGGGCACGGGGTGTTAGGCACCGACGTCGGCGGGGTAGAGGTCGGGGTCGGCAAGGACACTGGCTCACTCGACGTCGGAGACGTCGTCGCCGTCAGGGGCGACATCACCGCCGACGAGGCCGCACATGTTGGGCACGTGTCTTCAGGTTGCGATGGATGCTCAGGTTGCGATGGATGTTCAGGTCGTGATGGATGTTCAGGTTGTGATGAACGCTCGAGTGGGGGCCGGACCGTCGCAGCGGTGTCACCTCGCGCGCGTCTCCTCGGGACCCTCCGCGCCAACCGCCTCGGGTCCACAGGCTGCTTGACCAAAAGCTCCGTGAGCTGCGTCCCGCCCTCCATGACTTTGCGCCCGTCTCCGCCGCCAGCCTTGTGGATCCGGAGCGCGATAATCCGGCGCGCGTCGGCGCTCTCGTACCCCTCCCAGTCCAGCTCGTCCTCGACCTCGGTCCCGGCCTCGCTGTCACTCTCGAACAACCGGCCGAAACGCATCTTCCACGCGCCGCGCATCGACGCGCGTTTGTGCGTCTTGGAGCACGTGGGCACGAGCGGGATGCGCTTGGGCATGCGCGGGCGGCGGTGTCGGCGGCGTAGTGTGTGCACGTAGGGATAAACACCCATGTCGGATGGCAAGTGAGATGAGCTGATTCGGGGGGATAGTCGGTTTAGAAGGTCAAGTATTATAGCCCAAAGCTCACTCACCCAGCGGCAAACTCGTTTATTCGCCGGCCAGCGGCCCGTCCGTCATCACTCAGCTCGCTCTCATCCGAAGACTGCGAGTATATTTCCGCCTCCCGCCATGTGTCATCGTTTCCCAAGTAATATTCCAGATCGTGCGGGTCTGCGTTTGCCGGGCTACCGTTGTAATAATCGTCGTCTGTGGAAGCGGAAGATTCGTTCGATGGGCTGCCCGGTCTCAGTAGCGAGGTCTGGCCAGAACCCGGTCGACCAGATGGGGGTAGGTGTGACGAGGATGGTGCATGTGGTGCGGGCATATGAACAAGAGAATCACAGCGTCCGGTGTATTCATAATGTATGGGTTCTGGACATAGGGGTGAAATAAATGCGTCAGCAAAACGGTAAAATCGAAGCACACAAGCGACGGAGGGACAAAAATAAGATTTGAATCCAGTCGAGCCGAGATCGAGTCCACGGCCCTAGCGAGATATTGAAGAGGACATCGGCTCGATTAATCCAGCGCGCACAAAGAACACATCCCAAACCACAAATTACGTGAAATCGTAGGTGGAGAATCCTGCGGTGTGAACAATATCCGAGCGGATCGTAGGCTTGCGAGGCCGCTTACGGACATCGATCGCACCGAGAAGCGTTGGGATCGGAGGGTTGCCGAAGGAGGAAATCTAAGCCACGTTGGACGCCAAGGTGCGCGTATTGGTTCAGGGCGGCCGGCTATTGGCTGGGGACACGGAGGACAAGCCGGAGCGCATAATGGCCCTGGATATCACGTGAATTCGGTGATTATTAGGCTCGAGTGTAGCGTCAGCGAGAGGCCGCCAAGGTCCCGACGGAAAATCTTGTCGCTATTCCCAGGAGGACACGGATAGTCGAGGCTAGAGCCGGATAGACCAGCAGTCACGGGGCAAGATGTGTGGGAATCCCAAGGACAAGGTTTGGTCGTTCGTAATTCCACGTCATGGGCGTGCCAAATGAAAAGGGGAAAAATAAAACCAGGGCTTCTCACCTTCATTACTGGTGTCCTCATCGGCATCATCCGACTCGTAGCCCGAGTCCCGGCGAACGGGCGCCATCGGTCTGCGCTGGGACTGCTTTCTCCTATCTTTGCGCGAGCCAGCGGCAAGCCATGCCCTAGCAGAAGCGGCGAGTGCAGGACACGGCTGACAGAGGTCGAGGGCGGAGCTGGAAAGCGGTGCGGACCGTGGACGGCTTCTCGCCGCGCGGGCATCGACTTCTGGACTCGCAGCGACGGTGCGCGCACGCGGTCTGCGATGCTCGTGATTGCGCTGCTGGCCGTAGAGCGCAATGTACTCGTCCTCGCGATCGGGCTGCCATGCGAGGGTGTAGCTGCCGGCCGAGCTGCTCGGGTCGGGGGACGGGTGGTGTCTGGGCCAGGCGCGCGATGTTGCGCGCGGCGGTGGTGGAGAGGGATGACGGTGGTGGGCGTGACGGGGGGCAGGGATGCTGGTGCGCCGGTGCGAGCGGTGGGTCGTCGAAAGACTACAACCAGGTTAGCTCTCGGCGTGGCCCACAATCGATGCACGCACCTCATTACGGGTAGGAGGAGAACCAGTCGATTAGGTGGTGTGTACGTCGCTCAAAGCGGCGGCGATGGTAGATAAGAGCGGGAACTGCGAAGCCGCCGCGGTCGTTCGCACGGCGGGGTCGCGGGAGGGAAAGGAGCTGAGACCTTTGAAGCGCCGAGTGGCGCAGTACCTTGAGCCATTACGCACCGCATGTTTATCACTGCGCGAAGGCGTATCTGTCCACTGTCTCAGATCCCTGTCACGTGACATCGGCCCGATCCCCCGATCCTGTCCACAACACTGCCCGCCTTGCCGCTGTTCCCCTGCCTCTCGTGCCTTTCTCCCTGTTCACGTCTGTATGCACTCCTCACTGCCCATTGTCGCCCCCCCTCCCATCTCACGCCACAGGCCGTCCATCACCACCCGGCCCATCGATACACCCGCCTGCTATATCGGAGCCTGCGAGATCTGCCTCTTGGGCGCCTTTCCCTACTCTGACCTTTGTCGTTGAAATTTTCACGACGTTCAACACCTCTCTTACCTTCTCGAACACCAATGCTATCGTCCCATCCCGTCCATTTTACACATCAGGCCCGAACGGCCGACTTGGCGTCAGACGACCAACCAACGTCCACCGACCTGCAGGGCCGGATCCCAGCCCGAGCTAGTCCTTTACCACGCCGTCCAGCCAAGCCACCAGCCTGACATCATTCCGCATTGGAGAAGCGCCGCGATGCAGAGCTGCTGAGCGATACCAGAATGTCAATCACAGCCTGGCAGTCTGGAAAGCGACGGATGCGTCGGCCGGGCAACGTGTTGGAGAAGAGTCGCATCTCGCCTTGGACCAACTCGATTTAATACCCGGGCAACGTGTTTCGTCAAAGGGGACGCATGCGTTGATGTGCTTTGTAGTGCAATGCCCAAGCTTGCCCAAAGCATGTGCTGACTGGGTGCGGGCCAGGCGAACCGTGTGATGATTTGGGATGGTATCGCCGCATATACCCCGTACAAAAACATCCGGCGCCATCTCGTCAACCTAATCATACGACGGTCCTGCCTCATACATAAACCACGTACACACATGTGATCATCGCCTAGATGACCTGCGGCAACACCGTTCCTCTGAGAGTTTTATGCTCAAGATCCGAGTTTCAGACCTACTCTTTTCTCTCAACTGATTCGTACCGAGCACGCAGACGCGACGGGCAGAACGCTCCGCCCTGGTCGAGGCGAGCGACGAGGTAGTCTTGGAGATCCTCGCTTATTCCACGTCCAAGCCAGGTTGACAAGTGTCCTTGTCTTGCGTCCTCGTCCGTCTATGGGACAAAAGTATCTCATTCCTTGTTCCTCGATCTTACGTAAAAATTATTAGCTAGATTTTCTCAACAAAGGCGGGTTTTATTTGCCCACCTCTCAAACGAGTACCCTCACAGCCAAGACTGCATTTCACCAAACAAAGGATACCCCTATCATAACAATTCCACTACTTACCACACATTAACGTAAACCACCAAGCGATCTACAAATGCTACGCGTTCGTGCAAATCGTACCCTCGCGTTCTCGACCGCGCAAATTCCGATTCGTAGCTGTTTACGAATTCAGTGCACGCTCCCAACGTGTGCCTCGGAACTCTGAAGGAACTCGATGCGCCGTGATGTTACCCGAGTGGCGCACAACGTACACATGCGCGGCCGAAAAGAGACCAGCGGGTCGGGACTCGGCCGGCGCAGGCGATGAATAGAGTAACAAACCGTCGGTCGGCGCCCGATCGTGTTTGTATAGAGAGCAGCCCTGGGTTTTCAGGGGTTTCGGCCGGTGCGTGTGTACAGTCGAGTGGCCTTGGCTTTTGTTCGATCATGTACTTTATTGTCGTTGTGGGGCCGCGACAGGCTGACCATGCCAAGCTGGGGCGGTCCTCGCCCGTTTTTGCGGCGGTATTCCCGAGTCGGGAAATGACAGATGGGCCGGCTGCGTGTAGCTGGACAAACTCGAGTAGATGAGCGCTTCATGCGAGCGGGTTCAATTAGCTGGAATAGGGGAAATCAAGTGAAATGCGGTTGGAAGATAATTAGCTCGCGTTTCTAGTAAATTGTGGTGTAAATCATGCGCATGGGGCCGAAACCGAGTTGATCGACGCCGTTGAATGCATGTGAATTGCGCTCTTGGTCAGCTGGGGTTGCCTATGACGAACTGGTCGGGTGACATGTAATGGCAGCTTCATAAGGTAGTGGTTCGATTTGGACTTGCAGAATCAAATGGCGTTGTTAAAGTTGGGTATATGCGGATTGGTTTGGGTGCCCGCTTCTAAGGGCTAGCTGTCCGGCTGACCACATACGACATGCTGTAATGTTACAGCATTCTATGCCCTGGGAACCTTCTCAGTCAGCACGCTCACGTTAGTGGGCTGACTTGTATGCTTGAGCTTCAAACTTTACCGCTAAATTTATTTTCCCAGCCGACGATATCGGCACCAGGACGTCCAGCCCGAGATGACGCTGGAACCCCCCTCCGCATTGGAGGAGAAGGGAAGGGCTGAGGGGCCAACGATGGGGTGGAGGGGCAGCATTCCCGGACCCTGTTTCCTTCCACGCATGACTACTGTCCTCATAACCTCGGGTTGACGGATAGAGTAAATTGAATCCAGAAAAAAACCTCCGCGCCGCGAGTTGCCTAGATAATAATAAGTACGATGCGAGGAGGCAGCTATGGTGGGAGCGAG